>JAJOOO010029224.1:0-15774 GCA_029582685.1 Solanum piurae
TTTAGCATGATTTAGTACTTTTAAATTATGATCATTTTCATTATGACTTGTTAATTTGCAATATTTGTTTTACGCAATTTCATTATTATTATTTTTTTGTTGGATATTTTAGTGTCATTAATCATATCATATTTTGTGTTATTTTCTTAAGAAACACCTTAGATAGTTGTATTTTGGTAGGACTAAAGAAATATTTGAAGTACAAGTAAATTATATATTTGTATAAATACTTTACCGGAAAAACCCGAAAATCCGAAAAACCCAAAATAACCCGAGGTTGAAAAACCCGAGTTTTATTGGTTTGGTTTGGTTTATAGATTTAAAAATCTGACACAAATGGTTTGGTTTGATATTTGAAAAACCCGAACCAACCCGGTTATGTACACCCCTAATCGAAGCTATATAATTAATAATTTTATATTTTTTGCCAAACTTTTTTAAATACAAAAGTATTTATTCATCATATTGAGGGTGTGTTTTGAGAAGTTCAGTAAAATCATAGTTTAGTTTGGTTACAATTGGTTCTCCAATCGATTAACCTTCAAATGTAATGACACCTACAGCGTCCCCCGATTCAACCAGATTGTCATGAGTAGGACTACAACTATAATAGACAAATTCAAGATGTACTCCTAGTAAAGAGAGTTCGAATAGAGATTGGTCGTGCCCAAAAAGGCAATAAATCAATTTACAAGTCCAATGTCAATGGCTTGATTTTTAGTGGTTATACATTGCAAACATATGTATATATATCAACAGCCAATTAGTATTTGACAATTTGTTAAAAAAAATCATCAAGCCAATCATTTGATGATTAGTTTAATTTGGTTTTAATAGTTAAAAGATCACCTAAATAAATTTAATTTTGATTTTAACTAAAAATCGAGTTATTAATATTCAATCAAGTAGAGAAATAAGAAAAAAGACAGTAGTACACTCTTTGAGAAATTCGTCTGTGACCCGCCCTTTGGACCAATCACAACCTTCTAAACTCGGTGGATAATGGGCCCGCCCCTCTACCCTTCTCCACTTAAATACCAGGCTTCGCTTTGCATGATGTGGGGCTTGAACCTGTGACCTAAGCCACAAATACTCTTTAGGATTAGGAAGAGTTATTTCTACTTGGATTTGATTAAACATTGGATTAATCTGGCTACAATGCTAAACTAATTATCATTAATAGAAAATAAAGCCGCTTTACATCATTAAAACTAACATGAAAATTAACCTAGGATGATCAACATACATATACAAACAAAGATGCATGTGGTCTGAACCCCCCTACTATTTGTTACATTTGCTACTCCCTTGTTAATTCTTCTTCCTAACAATAAAACATTACTCTCTTCACATTTTCTTTAAGCGCGGGCAACGGTTTAACACCCATCTCTCGTATAGCCTTGCTGCTGCCTTGATGAGGGCTGCCTGAATTATTTTCCGGCATGTCTGGTTCCATGTAGAATCTGGCTCGGAATGCAGCTAAATGTGCATAATATGCTGGAGGAACTGCAATAAAAACAATCTTTTTAGCTCATCTAAGTTTACAAACTTTGAAACATATTGGTTCAAAAACTCAAATTTTCACGTCTCATGTTTCAACTTCAAAATCTATGGACAGGCAGGAGCTTAGACAATATCGTTTACACGAAAAATGCAAAAGCTTTACTTAAAGAGATCATCATTTTCTTGAGGTTTATATTTCCTTAGTAGTACTATAGCCCAACTTTATGTATACATTTTTCACTTACCCACAGAGACAGAACGCGTGCACCTTGCATAGGTATAGCAGAGATTGTTAGTCAAGGACTGGATTCCGTCTGCTGTGAAATTGTTTTCATCCCACAGAACATGGTAATGTGCAGGCCGGCTTGTACCCTGCCAAGATGAAGTAGTCCATCAATTATATTGTGTAATGCCTAATTTGTGATGGAACAAAAGTTCATGCTTTTAGCATTTGTAGATGATAATGATTCCAACAGAGGAAAAAGGTTGTTTCGGTTATATACCTGAATGCCAGCGTGGCTACAAAGATAGAAGTCGAATTCTGTTGGATGACAGATTTTTGTATCAACCACAGTACCTGACGAAGAAAAAGATGGTAAGCATTCATGATACTAGACCATATCTCTGAAGTGTGTCTAAGACTAAGGATAGTTTACCAGGCAATATGTTCCCACTCCTATCAATGCTGCTCCTGTCCTTGTGATTATTAGCAAATAGTCGGGTGTGATGTCGTTTCTGTACCACGATAAAAGTTACTGGCGGTTGGTAATTTGGCTCTAAAGATGCACAAGCCTGCACGAAAGAACTTTTCGTCAGATGAAAATCATATATGGTGAAGTAGAAACCAGAGGAAGAGGCATTGACAGGATTAGCACTGACCTTCCTAATTGCATCTAACTCAAAAAGTAGTACTTGGTAAAATTGCCCTTCACTCACTCCATCCCTGCACACAAAATGCTCTAATAAGACTGGGGAAATAAGCAAAATACATACGAATAGACAATAGAAGTCACTAATTACAATGCATGTCTCAAAATGCACAAATCAAGAAATATTTATGCTAGTCACTGTAGGGTCATCTATCAAAGCACTTAGAGTGAGGGACTTGCCGATAAAAGATTATCCTTTGTGGCTTTTGGCCTGTGGCCTTTCTGAAGGATATAAGGAGATCCCTGCAAAGTAGATACAGTAACACCAGCATAAGCAATCTTTCATCAAACGACAATAGATACATTGAAAATTAAGAAACAGAACTCATAGAAAGGATACCTTATCATGCCACCACTAACTGTTCCACGTGCAGGATCATGCCATGTCTTGTACAAATCTTGTATAAGTTCTTGTCTATGAGCTTGAGCGCAAACAAGACCGGCGTATTTTGTCACCTCAGGCCAATCTTGAGAAGCTACTACCTGCAGACAGAATACGAAATTGAGGTTCCTGCTACACCGGAAAAGAGGAGAATAAGAAGCATGGCCTCAAATAAGGAACTTACAGCTGCAATTGAAGGGCTAGAGTCTTCTCCATTTTCTGGGTGAGTCACATCTGCTCCAAATATGATGGTAGGTATATCACTTACTAATGGTATTCTACAACTAATAGCATCCAACAGGACAGTGTTTCGACCACCCATCTGATACCACATCAGAAAGTATTAAGAATGCAAATTTAGAAATAAAAGGATTTAATGCATGTTACAAGTAGGTAGCTAACTCAGACGCACCTTGACGTTGATCTTCAAGGATACATTTGCCAAATATTGTTTGCTGATCTTGAATACATGCTTTGTCAGACAGCATTGGGTTATTAAACCAAGATCAGTCTCACATATCCGCTTTATGTCACCTACAAGGTAACGGTGTAAGAAAGTTTGAAAAGGCGGAAATCTTCAAAGCTATCTCAATTCAACAAATGGAAGTTATTTCACCATACCATAGAGGGACCCATTGTTATCTGGTAGAATGACCAATAGAAGCTCAAGTTCTTTTCCTTTTAGCTTGTTTACGCATGAATGATATACATGCTTCAAGGCTTTCTCTACTTGATCTGGCCTGGCCATGTATATTGGAATTATTGGTTCCGGATTGAACTCCTGACAGCATAACCCACAAGAGCAAAGGTCAATCGTCTTTGCGTCTACAAACAAACATGGACTGAAAGAGAAATCGACAAGGAACAAAGCGAAAGAGCTTGCAAAACAGCTACCATTCCAGATACTTGACACATCTGAGCCAGTTCGTTACAAAAGCCACGAGCAACACTCTCTTGGACACTTCGTGAAAAGTTGATGCATGCCCAACGGCTAACGGTCATCCCATTTATCATTTTCTGTGCACACACCAAGCTCAGGTATTAGCAAAATGAAAAGCAAAAATAGACAATGCATAGTAACTGAGAAAACACAAAGATGAAAACTGTTATCATAGTAAGGAAGAATAAGCAAAACAAAGTTAAGTATGATTTCATAAACAAAGAGTAAGAAATTGGATCTTTTTCTTTTTTGCCACCATGCAAAACAAAAATGAACTCATGATGTTAATGCATGAATAATGCAACATAGAATTAGCAAGTAAACCGATGATTTGTTAGTTCTAAAACTAAAAGAAAGAACACAAGAAGAAAGGGAACTAAGAAACAAGCGGAAAAAGGACCTTATTCATCATATTCCACTGCCCAACTTGAGGCAGACAATCCTTCTCCTTCCCCGTCTCATGATATTTTAGCTGTGGAGAAATGAGAGAAGTAGATGTCAAAGATAAAGCATTCAGGCTAAATAAGACTGAAGAATAAAAGCTCGTGTGTAGTGTTTTTACCCAAGGAGCAGGCAACACACGGGCTTCCACAGATGCTTGCTTTTCACTGATTTTGATTCCAAACTCCTTTGCATATGGGTCTTCATTATAATCATTGTGTTGAACAGTCTATATTTTACAAGACAGTCAAGTACCATTTGAAAGCATATTAGCATAACAAAAACAAGGAGACTCTAAACATTAAGGGTCATTAACATATGAAAAGCCAATAAGCTGGTTTTGACTGGTTCGAGCAGTAAAGGTATCATATGAGAAGCTAAACATATTAAAATTCAGAAAGAACCCATGAAGTACAAATCTAACAGCATACCTGCAAAATTGAATTCTCACGATCTCTTGGTCTTTGGCATGTGACCTTCAAAAGAGAAGTAATTTGCTTCTCACTCAACCTTTTGGTGTATCGTTGTCCCTCAACAATTTTACACGCCTAGAAAACGACAACAATTCAAGTTCAGAACTGTTGGAAATAAACATAAAGGTTAAAAGCCATACCACATATCAGGTAATATTCCCACCTCCATAGGTAAATAGTTGGCTTTCTTTTGGTTCCCTACTTGAAGGCATGGAAGATGTGTATTCTTTATAGTAAAGCCATACATTTCTTGAAAGTATTCAACTACCGACTTCATGGTTAAATTGTCATCAACAGGAAATCTGATCAAAGAAACAATGAGCATTAGGTCAACCTAAGTTTTATCACTCTCAGAACGAATGTGTTGTATTACAATGTTAAGAGTAACAAATACAAAGGCATAAGACAAAAAGCTTACACTAGTTCTCTCGTGGGCTGAGTCGTTAGTCCTGAAACTCGATACTTTCTCCGGACATTGCCCCTGTGTGTCACTTCAACTTTCACTCCTCTAAGAGCCTTCTTAATCTAGATGACATTTGTAGGCAAACTTAAAAGGTTAATTTAAGTGTAAAGTGGCCAAAGCATTTCATCTAAAAGCAATGCAGTAAGCTTAACAGCATTAACTCGACAAGGGAATCATTCAAGTCCAGTTAAATGTTATTACCTTTACACGATCCGAGTCAGATAAGGGTCTTGACGACACATCTTTTCCAAGAAGCTGGGCTACAAACTCTATCACTGGTAGAGCTTCAATAAATGCAGCTGAAGCCATATCTGTTATTCAGGATCCAAAGATCCAATGCAGTTAGGAATGATTAACTACATCAACAACAATCATATGATTCTTTAGAAATTTTACAACGGTCATATTGTATTAAATCTGAATATTGACAATCAATCACCAATGTTAAGCGACAAGCCCATTTGGGTCGGTCTAATGCTCTGGTAAAATCCACACCATGCTTCTAAACCATCACCAAGAGGTTGAGGCTTCCGGATATCAGGCGAAAAGAAAGATCTTCCAACAGGACAATACCTATACAGAAATGTGCATTATCAGACAAAAATTCAGCCCAACAGAAATCAAATGCTGGTCCAAAAACTGAAGGAGTGTCTACCTCTTGATTGAAAGCTCTCTCAAAACAATGTCCAGAATTTGAAGAGCTTCTTTTGGACCGTCAGCGCGCGTACCAGCAAGAAATTCACTCAAATGATGTAGATTGGCTCTTGCAACAAACTTAATCACCACTTTATATTCTCTTTCTCTCCTGAAACATTTTACAATTCACAAGAGAGAACAAAGACATTATTTAGTATTGGAATGAAATAGGCCTAACCAAAGATGAATCCGATTTAGATAATTGAATAGCCCGACCTCAACTATTTTGGGATTAAGGCACATTTTATTGAATGATTACACCAAAAAACAAAGAACATCTTTCTTAAGCTCCCGTTTGGCCATAGATTTTGGGAGTAGATTGTTAAAAAATATTGTTAAAACATTGTTTGTTCATGAAAATTGGTCAGTTTTTGAAAATTTATCTTCAAAATTTCACTTTCATTCACAAAACTTCAATTTTTTTACAAGTAAAATGCATGTCTAAACGCAACTGAGAAAGTTCCAAGAACTAGTTTCCAGCACAACTACAAAAAAAAAAAAAAAAACCGAGTTTCAACTAAATCTATGTCCAAATGCTAGCTAATTAATCTAGACTGAACCAGATTAAAAAAGTACTTGAGATAATGATATCTTCTTAGTTATTTATTCTTAGTAATATTTTGACAAGACTTCAGAAGCTTAGGAGTAAAAGACTTTTCTACATTTAAAGCTATCTAGTGGTAAATTCTAAAATGAAGTATGAAACAATCCAAAATGAATGAGGACAAAAACAATAAAGTCTTACTTTGGACCATTGATCACATCATCTTCATCAACAAGCTTAATTGTAAACTCCTTCCACTTAAAAGGAAGTTCACCAGCAGTGTAAAGACTCTTCCTGCCATCATATGCTGGTAATCTCATCCCTAGGTGGGATTCTTTGTACAGTTTCACCAGCTCTGCCATGATAGCTCTGTTTACAGTTCTTGATGACACTTCAGGGATTACAGTAACCTGCAAGCAGCAGCAAAAGGTTGGTATTCTAAAGGGGAATACATACAAAAAAATACAAAGAGAATTATCACAACCGTTCTGACCAAAATTCAGAGTCATTAATGCTATGGAAAAAAGCAAAGTAAAAACAAGGGTAAAAAAACTTCAAAGGGGATGTCAGATTAAGGTCCCCAAAAAGTAATACACAAAATTTACTATAGTTCTTCAAAGATGCTCAAAGAAACCATCAAAAAAGCAAATACTCACTCTATTTCATCAATTTATTTGTCTTATTTTTCCTTTTTAGTCCGTTTCAAAAACAATTTTAAGTCTAACATTCAACATGACATATTTAAAATCACAAGATTAACGAACACTTTGGTACATTTAAGACAAAAACCTCGTGCGAACTCAAAAACAGACAAACAAATTGAAATACAGGGAATAGCAACTTACATCATACTGGTTCAACTCTTTGTCTGGTAAATCAGCCAAAAAATGGTTTGCTTTTACAATGCATTTTGTCCCAAGTTGCCCATAACCTGGTCTTGGGGCAAAACACAAAGACTTGCTTGAAGAAGGAAACCCTGAGCTACTTCCATTATTCTCAACTCCTGACACATTTGTTGCTTCAACAGAATCTGCTATAACTGGCTTACTTGCTGCTGTACAAGGCCTTGAACTAGGCCTCATAAAGGTCTCACCTTGATCTGACTTTCTGCCTCCTCTTCCCCTTCTTCTACCTCTATTTCTTGAAGGGGGTGAAGTCTGGTAATGGATTTTGTTGTTTTGGGGTTCTTGATTTGGTGGCCCTTTGCCATTTTGAGGAGTCTTGGGGTTTTTCTGAACTGGATTCATGGTGTTTTGCAAAGGGGGTTTGATCACAATGTGTTGTTCTGAACTTTCTTTCATCTGCCTTATAGGCATGATGATGGTATTTTATCTTTTTTTGCTTTTCTTGATAAGCACAAGAAAACTGTTCAAAAGTAATAATGCTCTTCACTAGATGGCACAGTCCAATATAGTTCTCAACACTCCAAATGGCCTCAAGATTTGAAGATTATTGTACTGAAAACACCAAAAACAGAAAGGGTAACACATGTCAGCAACATGATGAATTTGGCAGGAAGCTAAGTGATGAAAAAAGCTTTGATCTTTCACACACACAATGGAAATTTTCTTGATTTTGCATATCCAAACATTATCACATTTCCTTCAACATATAAAACCAAAAACATTACACAACAGCAGCTTAGACATTAAAAAAGATTACACCTTTTGTATCAAAAAAATGAAATTTTGCAATTAAAAATTGTCACAGGTCTTGTCACTGCAGAATACTAGACTATCAAGCCAAAAAAAAATTAGTAAAATGATGATAAACTGCAAAAGATAAAGAATGAATAGATATCTAACCACCTTAATATAAATGCATACACAGAAAAACAAGCATACTGGAGTACTAAAAATATCTTTTTAAACTATTTATCCTTCTGCATGAACATCAGTTATGTAAGAAAGAGCAGCAAAAACTAATTTTCAAGAAACAGTAAAAAAAAAAAAAAAAAAGAGGAAAAAAACACACAGTTAAAAACAAATCAAAAATTTCCTCAGAACCCAAAACCCTCTTAAGATGTTTCTATTTGAAACCCAATATCCATAAATCAAGGTAAAAAAAATAATCTTTTTTTTTACCAATTTGTGGAAAGCCAAAAACTTTGTACTAGAAAACCCACAGAGAAGGAAGAATGAATAATAAATCCAAAGAAAATAAGACAAAGAAAGACTTATATGATAATGTTAGAAGCATTAGTAAATGTTAAAAACCATATATGACTGCTCAAGAATAGAGAATAAAAACACCTTGAAACAATCAAAAAGCAACCAAGTAAGCATATAATAATAAAAATTATTACTCAAAAACAAGAAAAAGGAATAAACTTTGAAACCCCAAATTTCATTTACACCCCCCCAACCCCAAAACTCACAATCAACACAGTAGAACAGAACAATAAAAATGAAATCTTTAAAGGGTGTCTAGAAAAATCAATCACCAAATGAATGAAGCCATGAAAGACCAAGTCTTGCTTGATTCCAAGAATATTACAGACTTTAGTAATAATGTGAGCAAAGACTAAAAAGAGAGAGAAAAAAGATGGGATTTTTATGAAGTTTTTCAAACATATATATATATAACAGAGAGGAAAAAAGTAAAAAATAATGATGATGATGATGGTGATTTAATTTTTTTAATTTTTTTTTTACATAGAAGCATGCAAAGTAATGTAGGTGTATGTGGTGTTTTTCTTTTATCACATGTAAAAGCATTTGTTAGGGACCTGCTTGCTGCTTCTACACACCCTTTCTTTTCTCTCTCTCAAAACAACACTTTTGCTTTTTTCACAAACACATTATAGTGCTGCTGTGTCTAGCCACACTTTTTCTGTGTCCTCCTCCTCAGTCCTCACTCTCCTCAGTGCTCCCTCATCAGTCTTTCTTTAATTTCTCCAAGTGATTTGAGGACTATTTTAGATTAATAGTCTGTTCGGTCAAGTTTTCGAAAGATTAAAAATATTTCTTTTATTTCATAATAATTGAATTGTTGAGGTGTTTCATACTCTTTAAGAAAAGAAGATTAAAACATAAATTAGGCTTAACTTTCCATTTTTACCCTTATTAATTATTATCAAAATTATTATTAAAATAACTAAACATTAATTAATAACCAATTTCAATACTAACTAATGAAGGGTAACATTGGAAAAACATTCTAAAAGTAGTCTTGAAAATTAAACAATTAAGTTAATTTGAAAAATGAAAAATGTCTCAACAATTCAATTAATATGAAATGAGGGGAGCACTAATTTTAAAAAAATTATTAAGGTGTTTGGTTATTGTTTTGGGAGTAAATAAGTATTTTTGTGGAGTAGCAGAAGTTGTTTTTTAAAAAAATTAAAAAATGTAGTTTTTGCTTAATCGTGAGATTACACTGATTATGTTTTTATTTTTGTACTATTAAAAAATAATATATTTAAAAGTTTGACCAAATATTAATTACTATTATTCATAAGTGTTTTTAAAATTTATTGATTAAACAGAAACTGTTTTTATTTTACCCAAAGTGTTTTTTTTAAAAGTATATTTGTAAAATTATTTTTCAAAATAAACTCATTTTAAAAGGTTGGATAAACAGGCTACTATAGTAATTCTTATTTAGTTTCATATTTTGTAAGGGGTTGCTTGGTTGGGAACATGTTATTTCAGGACTAGTTATCATGAAGTTAACTATATTGGGATAACTTATCTCACCATGTATATGGGATAACTTATCCCATCACTATGCTATAAATGGTGGGATAAGTTATCCCAAACATGACAACCAAACAAGATACAATTTTTTTATCACATCACTATTTATTTTTATCTCTCACACCAAACAACCTCTAAAAGTATTGGATTATCAGTTAATAAACTTAAGAAAAAAATACTTATCTTGTTCATTTGAATATTTTTGAGCTTATAATTTTTTTTAGAAAAGGCACCTTATAAGAGTTGTTTGGTAGGGTATATAAGAACAATGTTAAATAAGGTTGAATAGCATATATTAGTAATATTGATTTTGATAATAATGGTACTAGTTATAGTAAGATTATTTCTCATATTTATTGTATTATAAGTAATATGCATTGCATAATTTCTAAAAGAAAAAATATTTGTTTCTTACAAAAAATATCCTTCACATAGCGGTAAAGAAAATATAAAAAAAAATTGTGAGAATATTATGTTCTTAATCATGCTAGTGCATGCATTAAAAAATTCTTGCATTACAAATTTTAGTCAAAGTTAATGATTTTTTTCGGAATTCGTAGTACACAGCTTTGTCCTTTATCTTTTTAAGATTTTGGCACATCGAGTGATATTTATGACTCAATTTTGAAAATGTCGAGTTGATAATTTTGATTTTAACAAAAATTAATCCTAGACACCTCCGTCTTGCATATTTGCTCTAAAAGATTTTTAAAAATAATACTCTATCATACTGAATTTCAATATTATTTGATTTTTAAGTTTAGTTTAAATTAATAATATAACTTTTATTCAAATTCGATTTACATATATACCGTAAAGAATTATGACTTTGACAATAATATGAGCTCTCTCAAACTGGAAATAAACAAAGTGTGTATTGTTTGATTGAAAACAACACACATATTTGAGTATATAATTATTTGTAATCATGTATTTAGTTTGTAGTATTTAATAGTGAATGAAAGAATCTTTTAGTATGAGGGATTTTATAATTCAAGTATAATATTAATTAAAAATTAAATTAACAAAAATTATTATATATAATTATATGGATTATATGGATAGTGTATGTAGTTAAGTATTTAGGCAAGATATTCAAAATTTCAATATTTCTTTTATGAATTCTGCATTGAATACTAATAAATTTTCGAATGCATACTAAATATAGAAATTGAAGTGTCAAAATTTTGATCAGATAATTCGATATTTATCAAATATATACATACCGCATATCCATCAAGAAAAAGAATTAGTAACACTAATTATAAGAGGTTGTTTAACTAAATTATCCTTTTTTTTCTTTTTTAACCCCTAAGCCCTATCTTGGAGTTTCCATTTTTTTACTTTTTTGATAATTTGAACTCATATTTTTTTATTTTTAAGTAAAGATATATTTTTATTAAGAAGTTGTATAGTTAATTTACTATAACAAGGATATATTTGGAAAAAAATAACTAATGTTATCTTGATTTCTTAAAATTATACTTATTACGAATCAAATTTAAAAAGCTAAAAAAAAATAATTAAAAATACTAAAGCACTGATCTAGTGCTAAAAACTAATTTCAGTATGTGCACAATAAATGTGACAAGACTCTTTAATCTGGTTTTTTGAATTTAAATTCTATTAAAGTTTGAATATCAAATAAATAAATAAATAAGTTATCATCTCAAAATATGTGACGAAATGATAAAAATGTGTTCACCATATTAAAGATTTTGATTTTGAACTCAGAGAATAAAATTTCTTTTAATAAAAAGCACTAAAATACTCTCCTAATAGATTTCCTACCACACAAATTTAAGAATTTTGAACATCAAATAACTAAGAACAATTAAAATTTCATAGGGCCTATTTAGTATTAATTTGAATTAGTCAAATTGATATATTTTGAATACTATATTATTTAATTTACAAAGGGTATGATGATATGATAAAACAAAAATTAAATTTATTCACTTTGGATTAAAAAAATTATTCTAAATTTTGGAATAGAATTTTTTTTGATAGAGAACACTAAAAAAAATAGTCTAAATTTTCTATGGCACAGATATGAATAGTGGCCATTTCAAGGGGTACGGCTTGTCACTAAATTTCAAATACTCAATAATTAACAAGTATATAAAATTAGAGTGTACATATTTGCATATTCTTTTTTCTTCGTGTCTTCTCTTAGTAAGTGTTTCGACGTAAAATTGATATTATTTATAATTATTTGGGTGAAGACTAATTTAAAGTTAAAATTGTATTTTATCATAAGTTTTGAAATCAAACTGTACATTTTCTTATAACCATGAAAAATGCACAATTTATAAAATCTATTTTTTTTTATATTTTCTTATCAATCGAGCAACAACAACAGCAACACGTACGGAGACGGGAGGAGTGTATGCACTCTTACTCTTATTTTGTGAAGGTAAAATTGTTGTTTTCAATAGATTTTTGGCTCAAGCGTAATATTAACAATACATCAGATGAATTATATAATAATCAACTACTTACAATTTACTAATCTTTTATTGTGATTCTCGACCTTCCTTTCTTCTTATTTAAGATCTAATGACACGATTCAAACAAGCTCACCCAAGTCAACAATTAATAAAAAAATTATCAAAATAGTAATAACTATGAAATCAAACATCGAAACGATTAGGTATGTAATGTCCAAAAACTCTCGTGTACCTCAAGCAGCAAAGCTTCGGTAAGCTGTAACGGTCGGTTCAATCTCTGTAGGATGTGGACCTTATTTTTTATTGTCTTTTTCCACTTTTTGAATTTATAGGGGATGATTAGCTTTTGCTTCCACTAAAAATAGACCTACAAAATGAATTAAAATCTACACTTTACTCATTAGAATACAAAAAAAAAAATACTTCTGAAAAATAACTTTTATTAACTACTTAAATTATTATTAGTTTTTCTCAAAAAACTTGGTTAAATACCTTAATATTTTGTCCACTTTTAATTAATTTATAAAAAAAACATATTTTGTATTATCCCGTAAATCACATATTTATTATAGTATTTAATTCTCTGTATAAAGCATCACCATTATGACTTTGAATAGCAATTAATTAATTAATTAAGAGTATGATCCACAATGGATCTAATAAGTATTAAGGAGTGTTCTTGATTGAGATGATGATAGCTAGTATGGGAACATAAGTAGGGGTATATTGGTTATATTGTTATTATTGTTCATCAAATATTTAATATTTGTATTGAAATTCAATTAAATTTGAATTTTCGTATTGCATAACCTATTTTCAAGAGAAACGCTTCAAACAAGATTTTTTTTTCTTTTTTCAAAAGCTCAAAATCGTAATATCTGATTAAAAATAAAAAAATCTTGATCATCTCATTCCGACTTGAAATAATGGATCTTTCATAATATTTGATTAAGAATGAAAGAATCTTGATCATCTCGACTTGGAATAATGGACCTTAGTTGGTCTATTGTATGCATGATGGTATCTATGGACATTTTAGAGTGAGAATAAGTGGTCTCTGTGTGTGTGTTGGAGACAGAATCAAGTAAGCTAGTGTATATTTTTTGTAAAAAAATTCTTATACATATGATGACATTCTAGACTTGGGGAACTACAATGGGTCCTATTTTATATAGGCAGATAGAAAAAATAATGTCCACTACTCATCAAATTCTTTGGATGGTTGTGAGGTGTTTGTATCAATTTTTTTTTTTATATTTTCGTGTTTGATATTTATATTAAAATTAAATTAAATTTAAATTCGTATCAGATAATTTTATATCAGAAGAGGAGGGAGGTAAAGCTCTCACTAACTATGACGATTTCATATTCAAGAGATTCTAACCTAATTGAAGATCTCTTACTAAAAATAAAAAAAATACTTAGTAAATCAAAATTTCAAATTAAAAAAAAAATTACTCTTTGAATTGATGTTTTTGTTTTTAAGTTGTTTTTTTGAATGTGACAAAATAAGTGAACCAGTAAAATTGTGGATTATGGGAGACTTATAAAATTATATCATAATATGTGTGTAATTATACTATTTTAAGACTCAACAACTTAAATATGTCATTTCTGAAATTACAAAAATATACGAGTACATCATTTTTTTTATATGTACTAATAAAATCGTCCGTGCCAAACAAAGTGGAGGAAAGAGTATAACTCTCGTAAAACTAAGTCATATTTCTATAATTAAAAATGATGAAATTTTAAATTTTTCCTTTTATTTCTAATAAAATAATTCATAGTCACACAAATATTTAAACTTTAAATTAGATCACAAATTTGAAAAAGAACTTTGTGTCAAGTAAGTCGATCTCATTGATGCTAGAGAAAGTACTTTTTACGTCTTTTTTTTTATTGCATAGAAATCATTTATTTGACTCAATTGATTAGTAGGGTATTATGATTTGAGATTGATCACTTCAATGCCTTCTGAATTGGGCCTTTCCTATAAGGCACTTGCCTAATATGATTTTTATATAGTTTGAAGGTACTTGTCCACTTTTGAATTAACATATCTATTAAGAAAATAATAATTGATATAGTAAGTTTATCATTTTATCCCTATTAAATATAAAGTAGATGAATTAAAAACTTAAGATATTCAAGAAATTCTACTTTTTTCAAAGTAATTAATTGATGGTATAATATGTAAAAAAAATTGTCCTTTCTTGATTTTTCAAAATGGACAAGTAATTAAGGACAACTAAAAAAAAAGATGAACACGTAATTAGAAACAAAGGGAGTATTATACGATGAAAGATTTATTCAGTTACAAAGCGCTTATGCAAAAGTTATAGTAACTGCGGATTATCTGCGGTTGAAAAAACAAATAGTAATTTAGTTTGAACCACTATGGTGTGAGGTTGGATATTCATTTGATTTGTCAGAGAGAAGCAAGAAAGCAGCAAAGATCCAAGTGTTAAATGTAAAAAAATCAATAGTAATGATGACATTTTTCAAGATTCATGAATAGTCAAGAGATGATAGTGGAAATGGATCAAATTTTCATCATTAGGAGGATCTTCTACCTCTGTGAGGTGTGAAGAGAGACAATTTGTTGCACATCAAAATAAACATCATTAAAATAGAATGTACCTTCTTTTGTTTGGTTTTTGGTGTCATCAACAATACATTACACATACCCATAAATGCACCATATCATTACCTACAATTAAAAAACAATGTTTTTTCATTTCTTCTTTTTCTTAAGGTTTGGGTTTGGGGTGGGGGTGGGGGGTACGGGGAGTTTCTTGTTTTCATGCAAAAATGACATATCAAAGTTTGAATTTTACTGCAATCATATTACACTACTAAGAAAAAGAAAAGATTTGGTACCTAAAGAAGATGGTTATGAGAAAGATATATATATATATATATATATATATATATATATATATATATATATTCAGATGAGGAGTTAATAAAAATAAGGGGTAACCCATCGGTGGCCCCCTAAACTTGGCACGATCTTTCACTTAGACACCTTAACTAGGCTTTGTTCATTTTAGACACCTCATGTCACGCCCAACTGTGTCAATTTGACACTTTTTCGACAATCTGCCAAATTTGTAAGGTGTGTGTAATACACGCATTGATGACGTGTCAAAGTGACAAATTAAATAAAAACACGTGGCATATATATTAAAAATATTTTTTAAATAACATGTGGAATTTTTTACACAAAAAATAAAAAAAATAAAAAAACCA
>JAJOOO010029226.1:0-13207 GCA_029582685.1 Solanum piurae
TGAATGAAGCCTTGAAGGCTATGAAGGGAATATGTCAATTGCTTATATTGATGTTGATTATGTTATTACTTCATGAATTACCTTTTATTATGTATTGGTTATAAATTGTTTGGTAATTGAAGTATGAATGTCCCATGAAGGGCAAGAAGGTATGAAGGTTGGTTCTTCTTTGAACTCAAGTATGAATGGTGAATTACTTAGATTGTAATGATGCTATACCTAATGTGTTGTTGTGGTGTTGATTACCTAGTTTCCTCATCCTTAACCCTCTACACTTGAATTACATATGAAGTATGTATGTATGTTATGGTATGATTGCTATATGATTGAAAGGTAATTCTCATGATTATAATGTAATGTAAAGTGAAAGGTTTACTCACTTGCTAAGTGTTTCAAAAGTAAAAGGATTGTTACTCACTTATGAACACATATGAGCTATTATGGTAAGATGTCTACATAAGAGTCTAGTAAAGGCTAATGTGAACTTATGTGATGACTAAAGATGATTACAAAAGGGAATTAGATGCTTAGCACCGAAAGGGCATGTAAATGAGATGGGGGTCTCACGTTTAGTAAGTCTGGCTCCCCACATGGGTTTCCTCATGTTTAGCAAGTCCGGATTACCCACGGTATGTGCTGTCTCATGAGATGAAAACCCCCACATTTAGTAAGTTAGGGTTTCTAGAAACAATCTCCTTGACCCTTAACTACGGTCCCACATAGGACTCTAGCTTAATGGATCCATCTAGATAGCTATGTACGAATTGTTACACCTTAGGCAAGTGTTAACCCTCTCTTTTCGGTGTGGGAGTAGAACACCGGATTCCATGTAGCTATCATGGTCTATGTCGGTTATTGCAATATTTTCCTAATGTAAAAGTAAATGAAGGTATGAAAGGTGCGAACTCTTACTAGGGCTATCTTAAGGGTTTCTACATAGCGTAAAGGAGGGTATGGGACTTCTCTTGCACATTGCACTTGTGGGATCCTAAAAGATGGTTGTAGTAGTGTTCTCTTATGATTATGATTGTTATGACTTATGTATGTTGAAGCTATGTTATGTATGATAATTATGAATACGGTAAGTTATGATGAAATATGATCTTATGAATGTACGCATGAAGTAGGTTGCTTAATGTGATACTTGGCTTTCAATATGGTTATGGGGTTCTATTCTTTGCATTCCACTAGTATTGCTTGGGTTGTCTACATGTTGGGATGATATTATGTTGGTTTGGACTGTGATGCTTATTTTGTGTGCATGTTGGATTTACTTGGTAAAAAACATGTTTTGACTAAATGTCCTTTTATGCATGTTTCAATGGTTTTTATGCATAGTAGCCATACTTAGTACGTGTTTGGTGCTAACCCATATTTTCTCCCTTTTTCCCAAAACATTTAGGTTTGGGCCATTAAGGATTCCAGCTTACTTCTAAAGACACTTGGAGTTGCTTCCCCAAGTTGGTGAGTCCTCAAGTCCGAGGACAAGACCCTATGATCTAGCTTCTATGTTTAGTTATTTGCTTATGTTGAAAGACATTGTTGTACTTTCCTATTTCAAGACTTGTTATTGATGTAAGGGCTAAGTCCCATTTTCGATTCTTCTATGTCTAGATGGTACATTGTGATGAAGTTAGATTCTGTTTTTCAAATATGAAGTGAAGTTGAACTTCCAAAGTAAAAGTTTTAATTTTTCCATGATTTTATTCTATGATACATGATATGATGAATGCTAAGGGCTTGTATAAGACCTCTTTGAGGTCGAATACGCCGGCAACGACTAGTGGGTGCTCTCGGGTCGTTACATCTTCACGGACCGTGTTGCTCTTCACGAGCAACTACACGGTCCATCGTACAGTCCATCAGCCTTAGAGGAACTACTGGAAAATGCAACAAAATGTTCACGGATGGGTTTACGGTCCATCAGGCTTTGTACGAACCGTTTAGCCTCTCCTGAATCTCAGTTTAGCTTTCTCACCAAATGTTATTCACGGGCACTCCCACAGATCGTGGAGCTCCTCATGAGGCTTATCAAGGTCCTTTGAAAATTCCAGCAGTCCCCATATTTTGCGATCCAAAACGCGCGTGTTTTAATAAGAATTCAATCGTCTATATAGTCTGTAAAGCGCCAAGTGTCAGATTTCTTCCTCTTCTCTCTCATTTGTAACAGTTCAGAGCACTACTAAATGGTTATTCAGTTACCATAAATCCTAAATAAATTTAAAATTTGAAACCTTAAGTCTCTAGTGTTAGGATATCGAAGTGAAGTTCGTCTCTTTCTCTATTGAGCGAAAGTTTGAGCAAATTGAAGTAAGTTATTTCATACACTTGTTATAAGTTTGATCTTATCGATAGACAAGTTAGAACTATTATTGCTTTATCAAATTTTGGCGTTGTTTCATGATGAACTATCATTTTTCAGTTTTTTATGGTTGTGGGTCTGATAAAATTGGTTGAAATTGGTGATTTACCTTCGTGGATTTGATTAAATTATGTGGGTTAGTGATGGATGATTATATTATTGTGAATTTAAGTCCAAATTGCATAAGAACAGTTTGCCTATGTGAGTTATACCAATTAAAGTTGTTCAAACTGAGAATAGATGATTGTGCATATGCTCATATTAGGCAAATAGTGGTCATATTTGAATAAGGATTATTGAGTAGTTGTACTCATGTGCTAAAATGACTCGTAAAATTTGGATTGTGTGATACTACTTGATGAAACCTGGCATAATGAGGATAGGAGGTGAAAAGTCACTTGAAGATTCGCTAAGTGTAAGTCCACGAAAGACTCATGGACCATGATGGGAGACACATACTATGAAACGTCTTGTGGTCCAAACTTAGCAAAAAGCGAAATCTCTGGCCAAGTTCACAAGGGCCAAAACGGACTGTGAAGCCCTCTGTAAACCTTCACCAGTGTAGTTCACTACTGAACCAAGGCACTGTCTCTTGTCCACTAGGGTCTCCGCATACCGTGGTACCCACCACGACCCATGTTGACTTCCATATAAAAAATATTTTATTTTCTTTACAGTTCATTGAGTTTTACATATTGAATATGTTCTCCTTCCCAATGATAGATTGGGAGATGACATTCTTAAGGCGATGCATCACGTTGTATATATACAGGGGAAGTTTAAGTACCCTTTAGTGTTTTTTTTTTTTTTCCACTATTAATCTATTTTGGTTTTTCTCATGTACTATGGGACCCGAAGAAATACTGCACTGTCGTATACCACACCACCTCCCTGACCAACTCATAGTGATAATGTGGCATAGTCTAGTAGCTCGGATGCTCAAATCAATACCATAATTGAAGAGCAATGACCTCGATCTACTAGATCACGAACAACGAGGGCCATTCTTTAGGAAACTATTTCCTTGTCTGAAGGTAGTGGATCCAGGAGACTCATCTGGCTATGGTTCCAGAAGCGGTGAAGAATCTGGTAATGGTTCTGGTAGCGGTGAAGTGTCTGTTAGCGGCTCTCAGGAGAATGAAGTTGCACCTCTAACTGAAGTAGGAGTAGAAGCTGAAATAGGGAACATGAAGAAGTAGATGCCTAGGAGGATGATGATGATGCCAACACCAAGGCCGCGATGATCCAATATATTCACCAACATTAATCTTACACAGTGGTGAGACAACAACTAATTGACTGTTATTGTTCTATGTGGACTTAGCGCAAGTTTGAGGAGTTCTTCAAGAATGGGATCATGTCCAATATGGGCGGCTTTAATAATCAGCCAGCCATACTTGAGACTAGAGTAGTGGAATCACTGTCATTTCCAGGCAAGGTTTGGTGGGCGGTTGTTCATGTACCGTTGCGGCCTACAGCCCATTATAATACTTGTCCCCATCCTGCACATCACTGGTCGCTTGCCTCATGGCTGGCTACCCAATAAATGTAGGTTGGATCATGGCCAGAAAAATATGGGACATGGCACTTAATGAGAGAGCGGGTCTACCATCTCTCTGTCTGATAGTAAAATTGCTTTTTGCAAACCAACATTACTCGAAATAAACTCGTACACAGATGGACTAAGGCATACAATCTCACCGCGGCATCCAAAATCAAATATATCGCCAACCATATTTTGGTGCAAGGGTCGGAGCAGTGGGACCATTGGTATTCGTACCACAAGCACCACTTGTCATCCCACAGGCTGATAGAGGCCCAGAACATGGTGAATCATCACAGCGAACTACAAGGGAACCACCACCACCAGCTTCAGTCTCCTAGGCTATAGTTACCTTTATTACTATACCTATTGTGATCTTTGAGAGATTGGTTATAGATGAGCAGCATGCCAAGTCCATGGTAGATCAGATCGTACTCAGACTACCTCAGGTAGAACAACGAGCTATGTTAGTTGCGGAGAAGCAACTAAAGAATGAGATTCGAAAGGATCTTGTAATTCTAAAAGAGTGGATGGACAGTCTGGAGGTCTATGTACAAAATCACTTAAAATATGTCAGTTTGGTGAATAAGGAAGAGTTGAAGACACAGTTGGCTGAGATGAGAGGTGCGATTGATAAATTAGCCGAGAAGCCAGTCATTGTTCCTCCTCCAGTTGTAAAAGAGTCCTTGATGAGGTTGTTCAATGAGCCACCTACTACTCAGGTACTTGATGACTCATGGGGAAAAGTGCCCAAAGACAAATTAAGCAAGAGAAAACAAAAGCTGGTGAGTCTAATAAGAAGCAGCCGACTAACCTCTCTAAAGAATAAAGTAGGCGGCCCAAGAAAGCCCACAAGGAGTCCCAAAAACTAGCAAAGGAAGCAGAAGCACTTGCATAGCAGAGGAAACATACGGTGTTAGGTGAAGCTTGTAGTAGCGTAGTATCTTCCCCTGTTAGGGGTTGTCCGTCTGACCCTGTACAGGTTTCAAAGAATGCACCCGTTGATAAAGGTTCTGACACTGCTTCGACTACCGGCGCCTAGTGCGTCGTAGGTATGACCCCTCCTCACAGCCCTGTAAAGTTTTTCTTTATTCACTTTGAGGGGAAAGTTCTTTTGTTTGGGGAGGGGGTTGTGATAAACTTACCAATTTTGTTGTTAGAATGTACGGAGGTTGATTATGTTTTGTGTTCTGATAAATTGTGAAGTTTTGGTGTGTGTTTGGGTGTTTGATGAAAAATCTGAAGTTTGTGTGAGTTGAGTTGTGCAACAGCTAAGCTTTTGAGTTTGTGTTGTGTCTGATATAATAACAAATATGTCGTTAACCTGAAGGTTTGACTGTTAGGATCTTTAGATGACATCTTAGATTCGCATGTGTTGAACATTGCTAGCCTAAAACATAAATTGGTTAACTAAGAAACTTGAAAATGTAGTCATGTGTCATGTGCATGTAAGGTTTGCATGAAGTCTAAATCTAGGTGCAAAAACTAGAACTTTCTTGAGTAGTCTTGCAAAAATTTGAGAACAATTATATAGAAACTGATCAGTAGGCCATTTTTGCTAAACCCACTAAAAGCCTAAAACAATTCATCAAATAAAAAGCATGACCCCTATACCCGATTTGAGCCTGGAAACTAATTTTGTTCTTAACCGTTTGATATGATATCCTTGGGTCACAACTCAGGCCAAAATCCTAAATTAAGAGTGATTACACCTCTAGTAGAAAAGAAAAGTAGAAGCAGAAAGTCACTCAGTCAGCTTTAAAGTAGAGGAAACATACGGTGTTAGGTGAAGCTTGTAGTAGCGTAGTATCTGCCCCTTTTAGCGGTTGTCCGCCTGACCCTGTGAAGGTTTCAGAGAGTACACCCGTTGATAAGGGTTCTGACACTGCTCCGACTACCGGCGCCTAGTGCGTCGTAGGTATGACCCGTCCTCATAGCCCTGTATAGTTTTTCTTTATTCACTTTGAGGGGAAAGTTCTTTTGTTTGGGGAGGGGGTTGTGATAAACCTGCCATTTTTGTTGTTAGAATGTACGGAGGTTGATTATGTTTTGTGTTTTGATAAATTGTGAAGTTTTGATGTGGGTGTGGGTGTTTGATGAAAATGTGAAGTTTGTGTGAGTTGAGTTGTGCAACAGCTAAGCTTTTGAGTTTTTGTTGTGTCTGATATAATAACAAATATGTCCTTAACCTGAAGGTTTGAGTGTTAGGATCTTTAGATGACATCTTAGATTCACATGTGTTGAACATTGTTAGCCTAAAACATAAATTGGTTAACTAAGAAACTTGAAAATGTAGTCATGTGTCATGTGAATGTAAGGTTTGCATGAAGTCTAAATCTAGGTGCAGAAACTAGAACTTGCTTGAGTAGTCTTGCTAGAATATGAGGACAATTAGATAGGAACTGATTAGTAAGCCATTTTTGCTAAACCCACTAAAAGTCAAAAATAATTCACCAAATAAAAAGCATGACCCCTATACCCAATTTGAGCCTGGAAAGTAATTTTGTTCTTAACCATTTGATATGATATCCTTGGGTCACAACTCAGGACAACAACCTAAATTAAGCGTGATTACACCTCTAGTAGAATGGAAAAGTAGAAGCAGAAAGTCACTCACTTAGCTTTAAAGCAGAAAGTCTAAAGACTCGCTTGATTAGGAGAAAGGTGCAATAAAAACAAAAAAATTAAATAAAACAATAAAAAGATGGTGTGGCTGCTGAGATGTATTGAAATGAAAAAGGAGGGAGCGACAAAGTTGTGTGCAAATGAAACTTTGGAGAATCAAGGTATTAGTCACTCACAAAACCAAAAAAATTCATTCCCTAGCATGAGCCTATGTTACAAGCCGATAAAGTCCTACTGTGATCCTATTCCAATTGCTTTAAATATAGAGCGTAGAAAGGAAGGGAAAGCCTATGGTCTTTTGTTCTTAGTGTTAGAAGTTCTTTGGGAGTGTGAGTGTTGAACCTAGTTCCAATTATCATGTGTGAGGGACTTCTTTGTTGTGAGGATACTCTGATTATATTTGATAGTTAAATTGTGTTGGCTGATAATAAGCAGGCATACGCATAGTTGATTATGAGTAATGAGATGTAATACATTGATCCCTACATGTTAGATAGATGGTTTGATCTACAAGTTGTTATCGAGATAGCTGCTGCATCTTGGTGGAATACTTCTAGTTATTTGAGTGTCAAGTGTGAGTTATTTATCATCACTTGAGGACAAGTAATGGTTCTAAGCTGAGGGTATTTATGTGTCGTGCAATATTGGCACATTTGACGCTCATAACTAAGGATTCATACTAGAAATCATGTGCATTTATGTGGATATGAAGTGTTTGGTAATGCTTGAACATGTAAAACACTTGGACGAGGATGATATAAAGAAGGAAGAGACATCAATTTTGATAAAGGCACCACGGAGCCCCAGACAGGCCGTGGTCATAATTACGAGCCGTTTGGAGGCTCGTGGGGTTGAAACAGTTCAAACATGATGAGCGGAATTCGGTGAATTTTGTTAAGGAAAGACCACAGATGATATGAAAAACCGTGGTCTCTTTCACGGATCGTGCCGAAAATCGTGATGAAATTACAGTGTGAAGGTCCTAAAAAGTTAAATTTTCGCAGTGCTATGTAAGGACCACAGAGGCCCAGACGGTTTGTTGTCCTCTAGACGAGTCGTGATACTGCTCGTGAAGATGATCGAGTGGGAAGACCTCTAGGAGTTCGACTGTGGTTTGGCTAAGTAAAGACCACGGACATACAGACGGGTCGTGGTTAATATAACGGTCTGTGATGCATCCCGTAGTGTATTTTCCAGTAGACATATTTTTAAGAAAAAACTTTGTAAGATCTCTAAGCAAGGACCACTGAGGGTGTCACGACCCGAGAGCATTCCCTAGTCGTAACACGGTGTACTCGACCCCGAAGGTGTGTAATACAGGCCTCTTCACATTCATAACATTCGATATAGAAGATAGTGCAGAATTAAAAACTTTATTTAAAACCAAACTATCAAAAACTCTTTTATAAAGCAGCGGAATACTAAGTCTCACATGGCCATCTTAAGACAAACTTTAACAAGATAGGGTCACATCCCTTTACAATCGAAAATACCAAATGTCTATTACAAAAGTCTCAAACATGAATGGACTAGAACAATAAAAGTCTGAAAGCCATGTTTTTATGCCATTTTTGTAAAACTTCATGAACATTGATACAATAGGATTAATATAAGTCACAACCAACATAAAAAGTCACATACTTCACACTTAAGCAAAATCACACGTATACCTTTACCTTTACCTTGAACCTCCACCTCAAGTAACCCTCAAGCTATACCTTGTGCAATGTATGGGTAGTGTCTCATACCACCACCCACACTAAGGCACCACATTAAGGTCACCAAAAGTGATCCTACCATTCATCCTTTCCACCTTTACACAATAGAGCATATAAGACACATAAACATTATATGAATCACGTCATCACATTAAGACCAACATCTAAGACCACTCTAACTCATACTTGTGCAATGTGCAAGTAGCATCCCATACTACTACTCACACTAAGTACTCCTTTGAAGTCACCATAGACAAGGCACATTCATATATAATAGACATGACAAGGAAGTAATTCATAATAAAATCCCAGTATAGCATGCATCTTTACATTTAAGCATTTAAGCCAACATTCTTCATTAGATTCATTTAGGACACATTCATGTATTTAGAGGACTCTCATGCATTAAGTTTGGAAAGCCAATATGCATTTTCAAACATAGAAAACAAGCTATAGTCACAATACATTCATAACATAGTAATATCAATACCTTAGCAACTTTTAAGAACACTTGTGCAATGTATGGTTGGCCTTCCATAATACCAACCTTACTAAGCATTCCTTGAAGCAACATATTCATTTCCATAATCTTCAAGCTTACCACAATTCATAGTCAGAAAAGACGAATTATACAAGTACAGGAACTAAACATAAGTAAAGTCATTTGATCATATATTATCATACCATAAGGAAACCATTCCACAACATCCTAATAAGTCTCCTTGTGCAATGTAAATGTGAAGTCACATACCCACACTCCTACCAAGTAAACCCATTAAGAAGTCATAGTATAGTTCCTATCATATTCATTATCTTATTGTTATTAGGGAAAATTAGCCATAACCGACATACACCATGTGAGCTACATGGAATCCAATGTCATGTAACCCCACACTGAAAGAAGGTGTTCTTACTTGCTGAAGGTAGAACTAATTATATTTAGCTTCTAAGTGGATCTACTAGCTAAGTCCTATGTTTGGCACATAGTTATGGGATTGGGAGATTTCTACTAGAAACCCAACCTATTGCATTAGCGGAGGAGCTTCCATCTCATGAGTTTACTATAGATGCCCCTACCTATTGCATTAGCGAAGGGGCCTTTTCCTCATTGTCCATATCCACTCGATACTAAGCATTCTTTCTCAATTATACATAATTAGTATGGAATTGTATCTACATGTTTGAAGGCATACTTTACCCTTCGTTCAATACAACTCACTAAATAGCTCATAGATTTATTTAAGTGAGAACTACCTTTCACCTTAGAATCAACATTGGTATGTGAGAATAACTATCATACCAAGATCATGCGTTCTCATAAGAATGCACTTTCAATCAACACAATAAGATCAATATGGTCATCTACATTTCATGCATAATAATGTGTAAAGGTGCATATGAGAACTACACTTTCAATTAACACCATTGATACATCATGATCATGTTTATGCATGGAGTGTGTGTGTCTAATTGTCCTTGCAATGACACAATCAACAACATTATAATCATCCTAGAGCATTCCTGCAATATCAAGTGTAGGGTAAGGGAATAATAGCCTTTTCAACAATACCATAATATACTTAATAGTCGTAGGACTTTCAACTTCTAAGTAAATCATAAGTTCACACACAATGTTGACAACATGCACAAACCTTCACAATATGCCCTTCAAGGTCTATAGACCAACTCATCCCAAACGTATAGCAATAGCAAAATAGATAAAGGAATACCATGATCCAACAACTCATCAATACATTAATCACATCATGATTGACACTTTATACTTCAAGTATTCATCCACATGCACATAATATCATGATCAAGTCAATTCATGTTTAGAAGCATTACCCTAAACCAATTCACGTCTAGGTGATCTAGTTTAAGGCATTACATTGAGAAATTCATCATTCTTAGAAGATCACATTCAAAACCCTCAATTAGCCTCTTTCATAGCACAACCCTAGACTATATCAATTCACCTTAAAAAATTTAGATTAATAAAGTATATATGTGGATTTACACTAATATCAATTAATTACATCATAATCACTACAACATTTTAGGGCTACGGCCACACTAAATCTGGACAACGCTTGTAAAGGGTTGTCTAAAATATTTTTGGGTACGCTTTTAAAGCGTAGCCCAAATTTTTAACTTTTAGCTATGATAATATTGACAACACTTGTAAAGCGTACTTTATAATGGTATAGGCTACACTTTATAAGTGTTGTTACAATATGATATAATTGACAACAACTATTTACATATATGGCCACACTTTTAAAGTGTCCTATTTTAATAATTGTAAAAACAACACATTACAAATGTGGCCTTAAACTTTTCATTGAAATATTATATTCCCTCCAACATTTTTAACTCTCCCTCCAATTTTTATTGGAAAAAAATAAAACAATTCATAAAACATAAATCTTTCTTTTCCCCTTAAATCAGAAAAAAATCATAATTTTTAGGTCTCACAGATGGAAGAATGGTGCCTTCTTCTCCAATGAATTTTCTCAAGAACGTCCTCACAGATTTAAGAACGGCCACTACAAAAAACATATCGATTTGAGGAGGTTTCTTCTCCTCCCCATCAAAATTCTCTCCCAACAAGTTTTCTCAATAAATCGATCGAGCCCTAATTTAGATTTCGATCTCTTCGAAAGTCCTTTCAATCGATTAACCATTACCATTTTTTGGTGCGGAATTCATCTTAGGTCTGGCTAAAGGTTTTGTTATAATATTTTTTAGATAAGGGTTTTAACGTTGATATTTCTTTTATATTATTTATGATGTATTCTAGATATAACATATCTTGGGTTCGTCGGTACATATGTAAATTATTTTCTATTAATTGTTCTAATAGTTTTATATCTTTCATAGATTTTATCAAATATTGTAAATATTCGTAATTCATTTTAATCTGAATTTATTTCTAAATCGTACCATTCTATTCTTTTGAGGTCTAAATCATGTAGGTCTATTTCATACCATTCTTGGTTTAGTATATCTTCTAATTCATTATTAAATATTTTTTCCCATATGATTCTTCTTAATTCAATTATCTCTATACCTTTAAGTATATATAGGATTAAAATTTTCATAGTTTTTTATCATTTCCTTATGAATATATGTAGTCATGTTCTTTGTTATGCAGGTTTTTTATTTTCAATTATTCCTTTCTATCATATTCATAATTGATTAAATTCATATTAGATCATTATGAACTAGATTATTTATTTATCATGTTTTTCGGTCACTACTAGCATCATACTTTAGCGGATACTTTCTTCTTATCAGCGCCTCAACTTTGTTTACTCCCCTAAACGGCTTTCCTTGCCTACCGGTTTCAACATTATGACGGCATAGTATAGATGTTTTCTCCCTTTTTCCAGTGTGCTAATAAACTAGAAATCATGACTTCAAATAATTCTAATACATAATAACTAACATAAATTTATTCAATCATATATATGATATTTAGGAATATATAAAATTAGTTCCGCTTATTTTTTGAACAATATACCTTTGCCTGTTGCTTATCCATGCTATCTAAAATATCTGGTTTGATTTCAGATTGTTGCTCCATTATCTTTTAAAATATTAGTTTATAGTTGAGTGAGTTCTTGAAAGGGATTTTTATATATATCAGTCATTGCCTCCCTTGTATGTTATGTATACATTCCTTTATATAGAAAGGAAATTTTATCCTATTGCTATTTTACAATCATGCACCACAATGCACGTACTCTCGTACTTAATAATGTGCCTAATAATATAATATATCTACTTTATGACACACCATACCTACTTTTCATCTTTTAACTATTTCTACTTTATACATGTCTACTACTATTTCTAATAAGTTAAATAACTTTATGACTTTTACATCTTTACAATAATTTTTAATACGTAGATGACTTTAGCTTTCTGACTTCTTATCTTGTCCATCTTCCTTTTTCTTCTAAGTCTTTCATTGTTACTTCGTTTCTATCTTCATTATCATTCCAAGTCTACATCTGGAATTATGTTATCTTCTCCGTTGCACTTTGAACATATATGATCAGGGTATTTATGTCCAATTAACTTGCAATAGCTGGTTAATGACTCTGTTGAAATAAATCCTGCCTTTAGTGCTCTTGTGTAGATCGTTCTTCTGGTTTTAATAATGATAAAATTCATCGTTGGACTTCATCCATACCTGCTCTTCGTAGTTCTCTTGAATTCGAGTATATCATTAATTGATCTCTCGAGTAATAACTCTATATAGCGTTTCCATTTAAATAGTTGTTTGCTAATTCTTGTATAATAGTTGATATACCAATTGTTCTTTTGTTGGCATAAAAACTTGGTATCTCTATTTTGCGTATCTCTTCTTGTTGTCCAATATCTTCGGGTATAATCATCTATTTGGTCAGTCCTATTTTGATTACGTGAATTGGGGGTTTTGTTTCCTCGTATAATATCTCCGCTGGTGCTGTATAAAATTTTATATAAAATAAATTTCCTTTTGTAACTCTTTTGTATGTAATGAATGCTTTATGTAGTTCTGGTATTCCACTAACTTCGTCTCCATCGTATGTGTATACGGTATTTAACATTCCGTAGTTGTAACATGTCCTTACTAAATTGGCGTTAGGTTTTGGCTGTGCAATTAACTTGATATATCCTTGTAACTTTTGTGTCAAATAATCCTTGTTTGGTTCTTTTGTAGTTGATCTAGGATTGAGGTTTAAATAAGTTTGGATTTTATGTATATTTTTTATGTTGGTTCTTGTGATGTGGTTATATGTCTTTTTCTCACTTTGGTTCTGCAAACTATCTGCGTATGTAGAGGTTTGTGGTTCTATGGATATATTTCTTGGTGTTCTTTGGGTAAATGGTTTTTCGAATAGCTGGTTTAAGTTCGCATTTTTATGTTGTTTATCACTAACTTGTTTGCTTGTACCTGCAGCTGTA
>JAJOOO010029227.1:0-10014 GCA_029582685.1 Solanum piurae
ATTTAGTCATCACATAAGTTCACATTAGCCTTTACTAGACTCTTATGTAGACATCTTACCATAATAGCTCATATGTGTTCATAAGTGAGTAACAATCCATTCACTTTAGAAACACTTAGCAAGTGAGTAAACCTTTCACTTTACATTACATTATAATCATGAGAACTACCTTTCAATCATACCATAACATACATACATACTTCATAGCTAATTCAAGTGTAAAGGGTTAAGGATGAGGAAACTAGGTCATCAACACCACAATAACACATTAGGTATAGCATCATTACAATCTAAGTAATTTACCTTTCACACTTGAGTTCAAATAAGAACCAACCTTCATACCTTCTTGCCATTCATGAGACATTCATACTTCGATTATCAAGCCATTCATAACCAACACATAATACAAGGTAATTCATGAAGTAATGACATAATCAACATCAATGTAAGCAATTGACATATTCCCTTCATAGCCTTCAAGGCTTCATTCAAAGACTCAACCCTAATTATACAAAACCTAGGGTAGAATCATCATACCAATCATGAATTACATAACATCACATTCAATTCATAGCCTTCAATTAATATCCAACACAAACTAGGGTTAGAATTTGGAAAAGAAGGAGAAACATGGGTCTCATGGGGAATTATTCAAGAAACCCCCTATACAACATAAATTCATCTATAATTGTTCATATAAAATCAATCAAAGTCAGTTTATAACATCAATTTCACTTTAGAAAGAAGATCCACATTTTTGGATTGAAAACCTAGAGATTGGAGATTTTGAAATTCATCTTGAAGGGGCCTCTTCGGGAAAAGAATCCCAAGAGTGATAAGCAACCATACCTTATTGATGAATTAACCACGAAAATCCAAGTTAAAATCTTGGAGATTTGTTCTTCTTCTTGAAGCTCCAATCTTCTTCAATAGAGTTCTTAGGAAGAGAGAGAGAGAGTAGAGAGGAGGAACTTTAGGTTTAGATCTTTGGGGTTTTGTATTTGAGTGATAAAAGTGAGGTAAATTGACTTACAAAGCAATATATACACGTCCCCTAAAGTACCTAAAATACCCCTCACTTAGTTGGACTCTTTAATGAAATAAAAGTTGATTTCTGAGTTTCTGAATTTTCGTCGCGGAACAACTCCGCGACGCGGAGCTTTTCCCAGAAGATATTTGGAATTAAATTTCGAGACAGTAGAGTCCGCGACACGACCGCATCGCGAACTGACTTTTTGCTCCTTGGGGGAGCAAGGCCGCGACGCGCACTTCTTCCCACCAAGGGCAATTTGCAATCTGCCTTGGCAGCTTGCTTGGCCACGGTTGGGGTCCTCCTCGGGGCCCCTTAGGATGGCCCCGGGGTGTCGTATTCAAACGGTTTGACCCTATAAATATATATTTACCTAATTTAAACCTTTTTACAAGATTATACCATCATACGACACTCCCAAACCTGCCCAAAACCTAAGGACACACTAGAACACATTCTTCTCTAGTTTCCGGACGTCTTGGTCGTTTCTTGACGTTTAGACTTTTACTCTTCCAAACCAAGTCAATTGCATTAATCTAGGTTTAGAAACATAATTTTAACTATTTTAAAGTCATTATTCATAAGGTGAGGCTCTTACTGAAGTCGTAGAATTTCCGGAGTGTTACAGGTTTTCTCACATTTCATTGATTCAAGATTTTATTAGCTACTCTGTGATATTTTAATCTTGGAATAGTATTTGAATTGTGTTTTTCCGTATATGATGATTTGTTCATAAAAATGACTATTTTGTTTGGAATTAACTTAGAACCGAGAGGACTTTGAGGTGGAGTCTCAAGTAAGGCAGTCGCTAGTAGCAACCTCTAGTTCCAAACTACGTGCCCCTGTAGGTTTGCCTTAAATGTCCTAGCTAGTGGATCCACATATACCATATGACATGATATGGAGTTCTACCTTGGAAAGTAAACTCTCCCTTATCGGTGTGGGAGTTACATTGAATTCCATGTTATGGATCGCATGGTCTATTTTCGATTAAAGCTAATATCCCAAAAAATGAACTAAGTTGTCCTTGAAGATTTATGAAAGATTTTGCTTATGATTTTAAGATTCATTGACCATGTTCATGATTTATGATGTTTCTTAAAGGGTTTACTATACTTTATCTTGGTCATGCATTTTCACGGACCAAAGTACAATGTAGATGTCACATGGTATATGAAACACCAAGAGGCCCTACACATGCCACTTGACATACATAAACACAACATAATAGAGAGAGAAAAAAATCTCATGTAACAAAATGAGTTTTACACTAAGTGGAAAACTATAATAGTCTTGACAACATATCTATTACATCAAAAGAAGTGGTCGAGACATAAACCGTGCACCACGTAAAACATCTGAAAACTAAAATACATAAGAAATCAAAATAGAGGTGACATGGTCCTCGAAGTATAGGACTCACCAAGTCATCAATCTCTATGGTGATCAACTAGCCATGAATGGAGGGAGAGGAGTCGTCAAGCTCTACATTAGTGAAGCAATATAGGAAGAAATATGAATTAGTACATGAAATATACTAAGCATGACGGATATGCATAAAACACGAAATATGATCATCAAGGAACATGATCGAAAACATGATGTGCATGACTAAATAGTGAGCGATCATAGTCAGTAAAAAACCCAATGAAGAGTTGGGGTCGAATCCCACAGGGAATGGTATATGGTAAAGAATTCCTTATCAAGAAATTTGGACTTTAATTTAGCTCATTTGCAATAGTAAGAACAATTAGGTGGATGGCACCTCCAACTTAATATTGCGATTTGATTATCAATTGTTGCAATTAAACTAAAATATAGAACAAATCAAAAGTTAACAAGTAATCTAGGGGTGGAAGGATTGGATGTCGATGTCACATATGGATAATTGTGCTACTCTATAGTGATGAACATTCAGGAATAGGCTAAGTCATCTACATTGACACTAATCATCTTTCAATGTCAAAGAATCTATGTCTAGAATCTCTTTTTAGTCTCATCTAAATGACAATCCTAAACAACCCAATACCTTAATCGATTCTCTCTTTTAAGAATAGGGAAAATAGATCCTACCCATAACCTCTCTTTCGAATAAGTTACGGACATTAGGCGTAAATTTTTTAGTATTGAACTAATTACCCACTCAAATAAAAAATCTTTCAAACATCAACAAGAGATCAGAAGTAGAAATTAAGTTTGCAACCTTAACTGTTAAGTTAACCTCATGCTAATTACAATAAATTTATGCATGAACTGTTACAAAATAGAGCATATCACAATACCCACTACATTAAATCAATATCCAACCCCATTTGAGCACCCCCTAGATCTTGGGTTTTAGCCACCCATCACAAAAAGGAAATAAATTATATCTTCCATGAAAGAATCAATGGATAACTTGAAATCCAGAAATTAAGATTAAACTCACTTTGGATTCATATTCAATTTATCTAATTCAAACTCAAAGTAGTAAAACTCTAAAATCTAGAAAAGTGTTCTTTTTAGGCAAAGTGTTTTTCAAAACTCTCAAAACTCAACTTCTCTCAAACTAATCGAACTCTCCAGTCGAAATCTCTAAAAATTATATTCTTTGGGTTATTTATACTTTCCCAAAATTAGGCCAGATATCCACTTTGCGGCTGAATCGACGACATTAGTTGGGCTAGGAAAACATGCTCAATGGATCGCCCTTCTCTCCTCAGCGAACCTTCTGATGCTCTACGCTTAGGGTGTTTGAACCTAAATTAGCGAACTTGATTGAGTCAGTCTATTACATTTGGAAAATCATTGAATACCACCTTGATTCACCTTTCGAGCATGTAATCTTTGCACTATACACTATCAATTTGGGTGATATGCATAAGAATCGTCATTCTAATTTGGTGCATCTCCATCTCTACTGGAGTTTGGCAACCTTCATTTGGCGCATCTCCATCTCTACTAAGTCTGTCGACCTTCTGTGAATGGAACAAGTTCCATGCACTATCAAATTGGGCAAGGTCATGCTCAGTTGGCAATATGCACTTCATGGTAGGTGATCACCAATGTTTGCTTTGCACTTCTTTTGGTATTTTTGGCCATTTTCACAAATTAGTCCTTGCCTTATCCAATTTCCTTCATAGTTTAAAATCATCAATATTATATTAGAATAGGACAAAGTTAGGCATTGAGGACATTAATTATTGATAAATGGGCCTCAAATGAGTGCAAATCTACCACTCATCAACACCCCAACGTAAACCTTTGCTTGTCCTCAAGTAAATAAATACCACAATAAGCTCAATAAGGGTGTCTAAAATAGTACTTAATGAGAGATAACATGCAAGCTCCATAGAAAGACTCCTATCAATAGCATGTTACCCTTAATCATGATCAAAAAGCTTTAAATGATGACTAGTTAGTCTCGACACAAGCTCGAGCTCACTTTTGCTTCTTGTCTAATGCAAGAACATGTTTCAACAAATGCATTCAAGTCCCCTCACATAAAAAATGATGCCACGCTCTCATGAAGTGAATCAACAACTGTAATACGAATCAATGCAACTCTCAATTTGTCAAAAGAGAAACACATGTAAGCTTTGTCCCATAAGTTTGCCCATATTTTCCAATCATCACACAACCTAGTTCATACAAGATCTCAAGGGTATTTTAGGCTTGTTATGGGGTGAGGGTTAAGGTGTGGTCCATTTGGATTGGTGACTTATACCTTTTCAAAGAATTGTTTTAATCATTATTACATCTTCTCAAGTTCTTTTTCATCTTTTTCATTCGAGAACTCAAACCTTGACTTGTCATTAAATTTATTTGGAATATCCATTTTATTAACTTTGCTATTATTTTTCATTTTTAGTTTTCCAATTCAATCACAATGATGATTTATATATTTTTTATAAGGAGGGGTTCCTTGTTTTTGTAATACTTTCAAATTTGAGTCTCCTTTCATGTCCTTTTTTTCCTTCCCTTGCATTTTATTCATCTTTCCTTTCCACACCCCCAACTTAGGCGTTTGGCCTAATTTGGCTATTAGAACATCACAATACTTCAGAAAGGATTTTTGGTGAGAAGGTAGGGATAATTTGATTCAAGAGGCTTCTTTTCGTTGTCAACAAATAAGTTAGGCTCAAATGGTGCCAACATTGATTCACACCCTCAAAAGGTAGTAACAAAGGCTTATGGACAATATGGTTCTCTCTTTAAATTGTTTCCCAAGATCATGTCTCACATTCACCGAGATTCACACAATTGGACTAATAAGGCAATTCTAGGACTCCACCTGCATGATTTCAAGTAAAACCTCACCACACAAGGCAGTTGTAAGTACACGCATTTAGCACATCCCAAAAAGATCGAAAGTGTACGTGTAATGTTCATTGCAAGTCTCACATCAAAACATACCTAGTCAACCAAAGATTCAAATAAATCGCTTAAAGGTGTAACCATATCGACTTCATTCTTGCAAAACCAACACAATGCATCATGATCATCATTAGTAGTATTCCAGACATCGATATTGAACATAATCGATCCTCAAATTTTTATCAATGAAAACTTCAAGCATTTCACGATTTAAACTCATGGGGGGTTGCAACATCAAGGGAGAACGAAATAGAAAAAAAGATAAACACTTTCACCCATAAGAGCACTCTAACATAAGCAAACATCAAACTACAGTTGTTCAAAATACGAAATAACAAAATACAATCAAAAGGGGAATATTGGCACAAAGACCCTCACCCTACCAAAAATAGAATGCAGTGTCCTCAATGCAATAAACACAAAAGTACGGGGAGGCTAAGATAAAGGGTCCCCCTAACACGTTATGCCTGTGGAGAACTCTCATCTGCAGTCTCGAGTGGTGAGGCCTCAGCATCAAGCACAACAACCTATAGAACAGTAGAAGAAGGCAAAACACTCGGCATCTCGGGCACATATGGAAGGTGAACCTTGCCCCAAAGCATGGATATGTCCATCTATTTTAACTAGACCACCTCCTCCCTCAAAGCAGATATCTCAGTCCTCATGTGTCTAGTGCACCAAAACTACTCTCCTCATTTTCCTGATCCTCTATCCTATCAGTAAGATCATCCAACCTCAAAGTGTGGCTCTTTATCATCCTCTCATACTTTCCCACTCGCTCTATCAAAGGAGCCAAGGTATTGTTGATGGCCTGGTTATTAAGCCTTGGCATGTCTGTCTTAACTCAACTAGCTCTAACATCTGCTGACCGAGGAAGGTTTCCCATCTCATATATCATGGCCTGGGTCAACAGGGACGGGTAATAGGAGAGGGGAAAGGCTTCAGAGCAATTGCAATAATATTAGTAGGATGCATAGGTGCAGAAACAAAAGGGTCAGAAGTAGAGGAAGGTCCAGAAATACCTACCTACTCCACAGAAGGAGTAGGTGTGCTAAACTCAACTTCGAAGGTAGAGTGGTCAACCACAAGTGTAGAATCTGGTAGTGGCAGCTTCTTCTAAGCTGCATCATCCCGCTAACACTCTTTATCGATCCTCCAAATGTCATAGGATAAGGCTGGGGTGACCCTCACATCTATAGAAGCCAAGAAAGGGACTCTTGCCCTCTCACATAGCTACGTGATCATTATTGGGAGCAACTCGTCAGCAATAATAGTACCAACATGTATGTTCTCCCTATCTATGATAGTACCTACCAAGACCTCCTTGTCATGGCGAAGCATGGACTCATTTTGGGACAGTATCATGTTGTTGCTGATGAATCCAAACCAATATCTTGCCACTATGTAAAAATCTCTTTTCTTGATATGGGCACCATCAGCCATCCAAGAGGGAGAAGAGTTAGAGATCAAGAAACTAGACAACCCTTCAGGGAATCCAAGTCGTGGCGCATTTGGAGTTAATATAAATCAGACTCAAATGTCAGCATCTTCAGTGTGGTATTAATGGCTTCGACATCGCATCAGAATTTCTTTCCTCTTACTTTTACTTTTTCTAGTGGTTTCCACGCTCTGCTATTTCACTTCTTAGGAAGGGCTGGAGCATACGCCGTATAGAACTCTCTTACTCAAAAAGGATTGTAAGGGTTCCTGGGCTTGGTGAACCCTTCAAACTTGTGGAACTGTATTGTATTCCAAATGGATAGATAGTTGCTCACAACTCCAACTATGAAAAGTTGTCTCTCCTCAAGTAAGGTCAACTCTCCAGCGGCTTTGAGCCTATTCAAGGCTCTTGGAGAAATAACTAAAAGGAATCTGGAAGTCATGTCTATGGAGATGATGGCTGCACCAACTCAGATATAATCATCGTCCTCTTTCTCACTACATCGGTCTAGGTTGTACCCTTTCTTAGGTAGATGATTATAGAGGAGCAGTTTGTTTATGGTGGGAGCCTGTGAAGGCTAATTTATAGATATGCCTCAATGTCTCTTTAGTGGAGGAGGAGGAGTAGAAGATGCTCTATCTGAATTAGTATAAGAGGAAACCACATGTTTCCCTTCGTTCTATCCATTACTTGCAAAGCACACATTCAAACCATGAATTTGTGAAGGTTAGTTGAATTCAGAAACACATTGAATCATATTTTAAAAACACTCATTAGGATCGCCTAATAGGAAGGCAGATCACCAAACATGATTTGCAAACTCCGGTGAGCCCCCTAAAATGGACAGTAGCATTTTACTCAGGGTTCAAGTATAAAAGGTAAAGTCAATGCCAACTCGAAGAATCACCGAGTTGATTTCGGCGGGCTAAGACAAGTCCGTCGAATTGACAGTGCGAAAGCAAAAGACACAAGCATCAAGTTTGATGTACTCTACCACTTGGTGATTTACCAAATGGGTTCGATGGACTAAGACAAACCCACCAAATGAGATAGTACCCAAGGCCATGCATATTCTAAAGAAGGCAAGTTGGGTCTTACTCTGTGATGAGTTAAGGATTTTGACTCATTTAGGGCATAATATTTAGAGGTTTAGTGTCCTCAATACCTATTGTATGCTCTAAATTGATGTTAAAATGCTAATTTGCAACAATGAAAGCAAAAGAGTAGGGCAAGGACATTATAGGGAAAAAAGAAGTGAAAAAGCTAAAGAAAATCAAGGTTGACGCTCGCCAAAGACACTCGGTGAGTTGCTTAGTGGCTCTTCAGCTCGCCAAAAGTTACACAAAGCCAACTCGGCAATTAAAGTGACCTTTTGGCGAAGCGCCGACTGAATCAGCGACGGAAATCCTAATCACCTAAAGTCACAAAAGAGGAGTGGTGAAGAGTCAAGCCAAGAAGGTGATGGAAAGTAGCATTTGGCGTGTTGCCAACCTGGTCGGTGGAAGCTCGGCTTATTCCGCCGAATGGCTCCGAACCTAAAAAATCTAGGAACATATAAATGGATTTTGAAAAGAAGAAAAAGAGATCCCTCACATTCTAATGCTGCGTTTTTTATCTGAAACACTTTTGAACATTGTTTTTAATCTTTTTGAGTAGGAACTTTGGGTCGGGTTTGATTTTGAATTGATTTCGAGCATTTTGGAGACTTGCAATTTGTTACCCAAGCTGATGGAGAACATAGTTGGTAACATTTTCTTGCTTTTTATAATGTTTGGCTAAAATCCCCATTCTTGGGGGTGTGACTACGAGATTGAATGTTTCAATTAGCTTATGGGTGTTAGTATTTAGTGATTTAATAGTTGAGTTTTAATTGATTAATCATAATTGAAAATATAGTTCTAGTTTAGCATTGGAAGCTTCCTTCAGAAAAAAGGTTTTAGAATTAAAACTATTAATTGATCATTGTAGTGATTGGGTTATTGTGGATTCCGCTTGAGAAAGTGGGTTTGAATTCAATCCTACTAATCTAGCTCGAAAGAGTAGATTAATTGAGGTTTTGGGTTGATCAAATTTGTAGGGCTTGTTGAGGTTCGAGAGAACTCGCTTGATTCGACATAGTTGATTGACAAATAGTTTTTACACTTAAAGCCTAGCCTACCCACTAAGACTCAACGACTTTTAGGAAATAGTAATCACACATACAACAAAATTGGCGTTTAATCAATGACATCCCGAAGGATCCCTCTCTACTTGATTACTCACATGTTTTTGTAGCTGTTAATTTCTCACTTTAATCCCCCCCAATTGACATTAATTGTCAAACCCCTGCCATTTACTTTAATTGTTTCAAAAATGTCTACTTCTACAAACGATTAGAACACTTCTTTCACTTAGTAATTAAATTTTCTATCATATCACTCCATATGGGATCGACCCCAACTCTTTGTTGGGTTTATACTTGATTACGACCGCCTACACTTAGAATCGAATGAAGTGTAGTTGAGCGCTATCAAAAATGGCGCCGCTGACGGGGAGTGGTGTTTAGAATTATTTTACTGAAGTTTAGTTGTGAACTAATCTTGTTGTAGTTGAATCAACTAATTTTTGTGTGTCGTTGGCTGCTCTTAAACATGTGATAAGATGAGAGTTAACAGGAGCAATACTAGCCAACTTGGACACAATGGTGAAATCGGTAACTTAAACAATGTTAATGAAGATCAGTTAGGAAGTGCTGGTGCTATTCGAGTGCCTCCGGTTGTGGGTGATGCTTATCGTGACCAACGACACTAATAACGGTTCGAGTGTCTACGATCGTCGATAATATAGTAACCCAACCGAAGGTTGGGATCGTGTCCCAAGGGAGTGGTTTTGAGAATTAATAAAAAAATAAAATCTAGTTCTAACTAGTTGTAGCTAAAGAAATTAATGATTAAAAACATTGTAAATCAAAGGGGGGACACAAAAGTGTCAAATATCAATTTGGGGGTTTTGTCACAAGTAAGTAAAAACAAAAAAATTAACAAGAAAATCAAGTATGGGGAAGAGTTCTTGGAGTGTGACCACAGTACAAGTTGAGATAAATGGTTGGGTACATGCTTTCGATAGGAAATTTGCAAGATAATAGTGACTAGGCTAAGCTTTAGATGGAAATAAGTTCCCTCTCGGGCAACTTACCCCATTTCAAATG
>JAJOOO010029228.1:0-12614 GCA_029582685.1 Solanum piurae
CTATTCAACTCTAGGTTGCGCTTGTTTCCAGGCAAACTCAAGTCCAAATGGACTGGGCCATTTTTGCTCACAAAAGTGCTCCCCCATGGATCGGTTGAGCTTGAGAATAGTGAAAGAACAAGGTTCATGGTAATTGGCCAAAGAATCAAGATCTATCTGGGAAATGCTGAAAGTGTGCAAGAAGTGATTGAGGCCTACAATCTTGATGAAGTCTGAGTAATCAAGAAATTTGCGTCGTGCCGCGACGTTAAATCAAGCGCTGCTTGGGAGGCAACCCAAGATGTACAATCTAGCCAATGATAGGGTTCTGTCTTCCATTTAGTAGTTGTCTTTGTTTAATTGCGTCTCTGTATCAATTTAGATAGGTGTTTTAGTTTTTTTAGTGTTGGCTAGAATTAGCATAGAGTCCGTGTCTAAAAAGTGTCCAGAAAATGTAAAAAGAATAGCCTATTGGTTGCTACATGTGCAGGTACGCCATGAAAAATCTGCAGAAGATGGTCTGGTGCAGAGGTCTACGGACCCAATTGGCGGTTTGTTGATCGATCCACAAACCGTGCATGGTATCCGTAGATCCCAGGTAAGTCTCTAAGCTTTTCTAAGTGTAAGTGTGATCTACGGTCCTAATCTACAGACCGTAGATCGACTCACGGACCGTAGACGGGGTCTCGTGGGTCCAAACCCTAACTCTGTATGACCCGACCCGGACCCCCTTATTTAAAACTCCCCTAGTTTCAAATAATTTCCACTTCCCTCCATTCACTCTCCAACCGTTTCAACCATTCCATAACCTCCCTAAATTACTCCATAACTCCCCCATAAAATCATCCCTTCTATTCCCCCATAATTCCCAAAATTCCTTTTCATTCCAAATACAACTCATTCCATATTCCAAAGTCCGGTATTGGGTTAGTAAAAAAGAGGTGATTCTTTGGTCTTGCTAAGCCTAGTGTCGTCACGCAATCATCCCACTCCTCGTTTCTTGTAAGGTAATAAACTTTCCCCTAACTTTGAATTTCGGTTCATAGATTGAATATAGAGAGTCGGGAGTTGGGTCTTGACCTTGGGTAATTGTTAGATGAAATTGCATGATAAAATTGGTAATTACAATACCCTTGGAACGATAGATAGTGATTGTGTTGCCTTGTTGTTTTCAATTACAAGTCTAACTGTGAGTTTCGACTTAGGATTCCAAAGTTTGGCTTAAATACTTGTTAAAATGATTAATCGGAATCCTGAGAATGACAAACTAGCATGCTCCAATGTTGAAATGCATGGTTAGACTAGAATATTGTTGAACATGGTCTAAAGATGTGAAATTCAAATTAGAGAATGGCTGAAACCTAGCACAGATCGCATCCACGATACCCCGTCCACGGACCGTAGATTGGGTTCGTGTGTTGATGTCTTTGAAAATTTCACCAAATGTGAAACCACGGATGTGGACTACGGTCCGTAGATCAATCTACGGACCGTCCTGCACATCCGTGGTTTCCATCTGTGACCAATAGTGTTGGTCCTCTGATCCACGGAAGGGTTCCACAGACCGTAGATCAGTCTACGGACCATAGGTCCCCTCCGTGGATAATCACTATAGCCACTTTCTGGAAACAAATTGGGTCTCTGATACTATTCGTGTTTAGTTCTAAAGTTCTTTCAAGTGTGTTTACAGTTAGTTTTGGTACTAATATTACTTTCACAGGTACGATGGCACCCAAGAAACTAATCACCTACTCAAAACATGGCAAGTCCAAATTTGTTGCCCCTAGCTTTAGAGTAATCAATGAGAACACAAATACAGAACGAGATCCAGCATACGTTCCTCCCACCACAAGGACTTCTCCCACTACACCCCAAGCAACCAGAGGCACCCCCCGGAAGGTGATTCCCGACGTAGTCACTGTCTCCCAGACTGATGAGGAGCACACATTGATCGGGTCACCAACTGGGACTGCTTCCAGTTCAGCTATTGGGTCTGCGTCTGGATCCGAGTCTATCCATGCTTCAGGGTCCACATCTGCCCAGGCTTCAGGGTCCAAGTTTGCCAATGCTTCAGGGTCCGAGTCTGCCCATGCCTCAGGATCTAATGACGAGTCATCCACAAGGTCCAGCCAGAATGGACAAGCTGCCTCATCTGATGAGGCTACTAGCTCAGAGTTTGTACCCATACCAAGGAATGAGAACCCTACACTAGTGGCCGGTGAGCCAAACAGATGGTGTGTTGAGGGCCAATGGAAAATCTATCGGGATGCAAAGATGATTAACGACAAAGCGAAGATGGCCCAAATTATTACAGAGGAGCGCAGAGTCCTCACAAGGAGCTTGCACACTGTCCCCGACATCCACCGGCTATTTAACCTTCACAAGTGTGACTGGATGGCTCGAGACCCAGGTACTTATAGTGAGGAGATTGTACGGGAGTTCTACGGCTCCTATGCCGCCACTCTCCGTGGTTCGATCTCCAAACGGTCAAAACCCATAGCCCAGAACCCTCTCACTTCCACTATGGTCCGGGGTTGTCCGGTAGACATATCACAGGCCACCATCAGCCGCTTTCTCTATGGGACTACCACAGGTCACTCTTGGTCCCTAAACACAACGGAGTTTGATTACATATGGGACATCGTGCGGAGCGGTGCTTTTCAGAGAAATGCTGAGCAACGAGAGGCTGTCATACTATGGGTGGCTAAATACATTGCTGCAGATGGAGAGCGTGCAGAATGGGTCGCCGCACCTCGGTTAGGTATCCGAAAGGCCACATTGAATTTTGTGGCCAAGTTCTTCTGGTTGTTAGTACGTAACAGGGTGTCGCCGACAAAAGTTGACAATCAAGTCACATGGGATAGAGCAGTTATGGTTGCAGCTCTAGTAGCAGGGGTGGAGATTGAATTTACCCGTATGCTGCTGGCAGAGATTCACGAGAGGGATTTCAAGACCGCCACTACTTACCCCTTTCCCTGTTTGATTTTCCAGGGACTCTGGAGTGCCAATCTGGCATTGTGACAGGTTAATTCACCCACAGGGAAATTGGATATAGGCCTCATTCGTGATGAGGCAAATGTGGCGGCACCTCGCAGAGAGCCCCAGGGCTTGCGTTGGTTGATATGGAGAAGGGGCAGATGAAGTTCAGATTGAACAATCAAGAAGCAACTTTCAATATTTGTAGGTTCATGAAGCAGAGTGGTGAGCCCCAAACGGTATCTGCTATAACTTACAGAGTTGAGACTGGACCAAAAGTGCAAATTGAAGAGCGACTAGGAGTCGAGGCACTAGCAGCAGTTATGATGAATTTCGATAGTGATGGTATTGAATAATATGATGAGGTTGTAGCTGCACTCGATAGGTCCGAATATCGGTCAAAACCAAAGAAGTATGAGTTAGACATGAAGAATCGTGACTCCCCACCCGTGAGACCATCTATTGTAGAGGCACCGAAATTGGAGCTTAAGGCTCTACCACTGCATTTGAGGTATGTATTCTTGGGTAGAGATAATACTTTGTCGGTCATCATTGCGGAAGATTTAAATGTGAGACAAGTAGAGTGCTTGGTGACTGTGTTAAAGAGGTTTAAGCGAGCTATTGGGTGGATTATTGCGGATATTATTGGGATTCCTCCCGGTATTTGTTCTCACAAAATCTTACTCATGCCAGATCACAAGCCCACTGTCGAGCACTAGAGAAGATTAAATCCACCTATGCAAGAGGTAGTTAAAAAGAAGTTCATCAAGTGGTTGGATGCCGGAGTTATTTATCCCATTGCAGATAGCAGTTGTGTGTGTCCTGTGCAGTGTGTGCCTAAAAAGGGTGGTATTACTGTTGTTCCAAATGAGAGAAACGAGTTTGTTCCAATGCAGCCCGTGACCGGATGGAGAGTCTGCATGGATTACCGGAAGTTGAATGCGGGGACAGAGAAGGACCACTTTCCTTTGCCATTCATGGACCAGATGTTGGATAGACTTGCAGGCAAGGGTTGGAATTGTTTTCTTAATGGGTATTCGGGCTACAATCAAATTTCTATAGTTCCTGAAGACCAAGAGAAAACCACCTTCACTTGCCCTTATGGGACTTTTGCTTTCAAACGGATGCCATTTGGGTTGTGCAATGCTCCAGCGACCTTCCAGCGCTGTATGATATTGATATTTTTTTATATGGTGGAGGAAACTATTGAAGTATTCATGGATGATTTCTCTGTGGTAGGTGACTCTTTTGATTGATGGCTGGATCATCTGGCTGAGGTGCTTAAAAGGTGTGAAGACTGCAATCTGGTGCTAAATTAGTAGAAGTGCCACTTTATGGCAAAAGAAGGGATAGTTCTGGGTCACCGGATTTCTGAGAAGGGCATTGAGGTTGATAGAGCAAAAGTAGAAGTAATAGAAAAGCTTCCACCCTATCTCTGTAAAAGTTGTTAAAAGTTCTCTTGGGCATGCAAGTTTCTATAGAAGGTTCATCAAGGACTTCACTAAAATTGCACATCCATTGTGCAAACTGCTCGAAAAGTAGTATAAGTTTGATTTTTATGATGCTTGTCTGAGAACATTTGGAGAGTTGAAGGAGAAGTTGGTTAATGCACCTATCATTATTTCACCAAATTGGGGACAACCATTTGAGGTAATGTGCGATGCGAGTGGCGTGCTGCTTGGTGCAGTATTAGGACAGAGGAGAGAGAAAATTATTCACCCTATTTATTATGATAGCAAAGCTCTAAATGAGGCCCAGAAGAATTATACTATGACCGAACAAGAACTTGTTGCGGTGGTTTTTGCATTCGAGAAATTTTGATCCTAGTTGCTTGGTACTAAGGTCATAGTGCATACTGACCATTCTGTATTGAGGTATTTGATGGCGAAGAAGGATGCAAAACCGAGGTTGATTAGATGGGTATTGTTGCTGCAAGAGTTTGATTTTGTGGTAAAAAATAGAAAGGGGACCGAAAATCAAGTTGCCGATCACTTGTACATATAAGAGGAAGAGGCTATGCTATAGCTTCGTGATAGGGCTAAAATTGATGATGCTTTTCCAGATGAACAGGTATTGGCTGCTTCTCATGATCTTATTCCTTGGTTCGCAGACTTTGCTAATTATTTAGCAAGCGATTTGGTTCCCTCGGATTTGTCTTTTCACCGAAGGAAAAAGGTTATGCATGATATGAAGAAATTATTTTGGGATGAGCCTTACTTGTATCGTAGTTGTGCTGACGGGATTATTCATCGTTGTGTGCCCGAGGTTGAGATGTTGAGTGTACTTGAAGCATGTCATCCATCGCCTGTTGGTAGGCATCATAGTGGTATTTAGACTGCGCATAAGATTTTGCAGTGTGGGTAGTACTGGCCTACCATCCACCAAGATGCTCATGATTTCGCCAAGTCTTGTGATTGTTGCCAAAGAGAAAGAGGGATTTCAAAGAGGCAAGAGCTTTCTATGAATCCTATATTGGTGATAGAGTTGTTTGATGTATGGGTCATTGATTTAATGGGTTCATTTATGAGTTCACATGGGATGAAGTATATTCTTGTTGCCGCAGAATATGTATCGAAGTGGGTGAAAGCAGTTGCGCTCCCCAACAACGAAGGTAAAATTGTCACCGCATTCTTGAAAAAGAATATCTTCTCAATATTTGGTACACCGAGGGCGATTATCAGTGATGGAGGTTCCCACTTTTGTAATAAGTTGTTCAAGGCACTACTTGAGAAATATGGTGTCCGCCACAATATAGCCACTCCTTACCATCCGCAGACTAGTGGGCAAGTTGAAGTGTCCAACAGAGATATCAAATAGATTTTGGCGAAGACTGTGAATGCTAATAAAACGGATTGGTCAAGGAAGCTTGATGATGCTCTATGGGCCTATCGTACTGCATACAAGACTCCCATAGGTATGTCTCCTTACCAACTTGTATATGGGAAGTCATGCCATTTACCAGTAGAGCTAGAGCATAAAGCTTTGTGGGCAATGAAGAAGGTAAATTTGGATTGGGGCGCCGCATATAATCAAAGGATGAATGACTTGAATATGCTTGATGAATTTCACCTAAAGGTTTATGAAAGTTCAACCTTATACAAAGAGAAGATGAAGAGGTATCATGGTCAAAGAATTGAGAAGCGAGAATTTGTTGTGGGTGATCTTGTGCTCCTATTCAACTCTAGGTTGCGCTTGTTTTTGGGAAAACTCAAATCCAAATGGACCGGGCCATTTTTTCTCCCAAAAATGCTTCCCCATGGAGTGGTTGAGCTTGATAACAACGAAGAAACAAGGTTCATGGTTAACGGGCAAAGGATCAAGATCTATCTAGGAAACGCAGAGAGTGTGCAAGAAGTTGTTGAGGCCTATCATCTTGATGATGTCTGAGTAATCAATAGGCATGCATCGTGCCGCGACATTAAATCAAGCGCTGCTTGGGAGGCAACCCAAGATGTACAATCTAGCCAACGATAGGTTTTTGTTTTCCATCTAGCAGTTTTCTGTGTTTAGTTGATTCTCTGTATTAATTTTAGATAGGTGTTTTATTTTATTTTTACTAGTGTTGGCTAGAATTAGCATAGGGTCCGTGTCTAAAAACTGTCACGAAAATGTAAAAAGAATAGACTAATGGTTGCTACATGTGCAGGTGCGTTAGGAAAAATCTGCAGAAAATGGTCTGGTGCAGAGGTCTACGGACCCCATCGATGGTCCGTCAATCCATCCACGGACCATTAATGGTGTCCGTAGATCCCAGGTAAGTTTTTAAATTTTTTTAGTGTAAGAGGTGATCTACGGTCCCAACTGACGGACCGTAAGCGGGGTCTCGTAGGTCCTACCCTAAGTTGGACCAACCCGACCCAGACCCTCCTATTTAAAAATCCTACCTTTCAAAATTCATTCCATCTTCCCTCATTTTTTCCCCACAACCGTTTCAACTCCTCCTAATCCCCTAAATCACACCTCAAATCTCCCATCACTCCCCCTTATACAATTCTCATTCCTTCTTCCCAGAAATTCCCCAATCTCTCTCAACTGCCTTATTCAAAATTTTGGTGTTCGGGTTCGGCGCAACTAGGCGATTAGTGTGGTCCTGCAAAGCTTAGTGTCATCACGCAATCACCTCACTCCTCGTTTCTTGTAAGGTAATAGACTTTCCCTTCACTTTGAATTTCGGTTCATAGAGTGAATATAGAAAGTCGGGAGTCGGGTCTTGACCTTGGGTAATTAAATGTATGTAATTGCATGCTAAAATTTAATTAATAAAACCCTTGGGACGATAGATTGTCATTGTGATGCCTTGATAGTGTGTTAAACCTGTCTAAATGCTAGTCTATATGTAAGTTTCGACTTATGGTTCCGAATCTTGTATGAAATAATTATCAAATTGCATAATTGGAACCCTTAGAATGATGAACTAGCATGATTAAATGTTGAAATGCATGGTTAGACTAGGATACTGTTGAAAATGGTCAAATATGTGGGCTTGAAAATGAAGAATGTCTGAAACCTGGCACAGATCACGTCCACGAAACCCCGTCGACGGATCGTAGATCAGGTTCCTGGTTGGATGCACTTGAAAATTTCACCAAGTATGAAACCACGGAGGTGGACTACGGTCCGTAGATCGATCTACGGATCGTTCTGTACATCCTTGGTTTACATCTGCGACCAATATTGTTGGTCCTCTGATCCACGAAATGGTTCCACAGACCGTAGATCAATCTACGAACCATAGGTCCCCACTGTAGATAACCGTTGTAGCCACTGTCTGAAATTTGGTTTTGGGTCTTTGATGTTGTTCATCTTTAGTTCTAACATTATTTTGAGTGTGTTTTTAGTTAGTTTTGGTACTAATAACTCTTCCACAAGTACTATGGCACCCAAGAAGCTAGTCACCTATACAAAACAGGGTAAGTCAAAATTTGTTACCCATAGCTTCAGGTTAATCGACGAAGATAACGATGTGGAGACGAATCCAGCATACGTTACTCCCAACACAAGGACCTCTCCCACTGCACCCCCCGGAAGGTGATTCCCGATGTAGTCACTGTCTCCCAGTCTGATGAGGAGCACACACTGATCAGGTCAGCAACTGGGGCTGTTTCCAGTTTAGAGAATGGGTCTACGTCCGGCTCCGATTTTGCCCATGCTTCGGGCTCAGAGTCTAGCCATGCTTCAGGCTCCAAGTCTGCCCATGCTTCAGGGTCCATTGCTAAATCAGCCACAGGGTCCGGTAAAAATGAACAAGCAGCCTCGTCAGATGAGGCCACTAGCTCGGAGTCAGTACTAGCACCACAAAATGATGACCCTACTACAGTGGCTGGCGAGACAAATAGATGGTGTGTTGAGGGGCAATGGAAAATTTATCGGGATGCCAAGATGAAAAATGACAAAGAGAAGATGGCCCGAATTATTACAGAGGAGCACAGAGTCCTCACGGGGAGCTTGCACACTGTCCCCGACATCCACTAGATTTTTAAACTTCATAAGTGTGACTGGATGGCTCGAGACCCAGGGAATTATAGCGAGGAGATTGTACGGGAGTTCTACGCCTCCTATGATACCACTCACCGAGGTTTTATCTCTAAGCAGTCCAAGCCCACAGCCCAGGACCCTATCACTTCCACTATGGTCTGAGGTTGTCCGGTGGACATATTGCATGCCACCATCAACCGATTTCTCTATGGCCCTACAACCGGTCACTCTTGGCCACTGAACACAACATAGTTTGATTACCGATGGGACATTGTGAGGGGTGGCACTTTCCAGAGAAATGCTGAGCAGCGGGAGGCTGTTACACTATGGTTGGCTAAACATATTGTTGCAGATGGCGAGTGTGCAGAGTGGGTCACTGCACCACGATTGGGTAGACAAAAGGCCACATTAAATTTTGTTGCCAAGTTCTTCTGGTTCCTGGTGCGAAATAGGGTGTCTCCTACAAAAGCTGACAACCAGCTCACATGGGACAGAGCCGTCTGGTTGCAACATTAGTAGCAGGATTAGAGATTGACTTTGCCCGCATGCTGCTGGTAGAGATTCACGAGAGAGCATTCAAGACCTCTACTACTTACCCCTTTCCATGTTTGATTTTTCATTTGTGCAGAGACTCTGGAGTGTCGATCTGGCACTGTGATAGGTTGATCCACCCTACTAGGACTTTGGATATAGGCCTCATTCGAGATGGGGCAAATGTGGCGGCACCTCGCAGAGAGTCCCAGGTTGAGGTACCTCCCTTGGGTGCAGATCCTACAGACACGGTAGAGCAGGCACAGGGCGGTGACCCCATTATATCAGACCACACCAATACTATCCCGGCCTCCTCTTCTCAGGTCGCTATTAGGGCTCCTAGCTCATCCAGATCCACACCACCAGCAGGGGTTGTTGTTGTCCCATTGGCCAGAGTACAGAAATTAGAGGCTCAGATGGCCACGCTGCTGCACCACATCCAGCCTTGGATGCAAAAGTCGATAGCCGAGTTCGAGGCCAGAATAGAGTGAAGGATGGAAAGCATGATGGATCGGAAGGTCCAGGCCGTTAATAAGCGCCTCGATGACTTTAAATTGAGAGTCCTCGAGTGACCGGTCCCGACCATTGATCTATCCTCTTTTCGGATCGAGTTATCAAGTCTCTGGGCCGACGTTGATGCCATTCTTGCCACCCCTGCAGTTGAGCCTCAGGATGCACCTACTGCATTGACTGATGATACGGTTCTAGATGCTTTATTCAGTGGGACTGCCGAGGAGGAGCCCGATCCTACACGTACCAAAGGTAAGAGGAACCATTCTAGCCACACTGAGGAGGAAAAAGCCTAAAAGAGACAGCGTAGGCAGGAGAAGGAGGCTAGGAAGGCTTCAATTTTAGATGAAGATTACGCCAGCAGAGGGTGCATAAGAGTGTTACAGGGGGATCGAGTTTTGCCCCAGTTGTAGAGGTCCCGCTTGTTGTGAGGGACGATGTGAGCACCACTGATGGTGCGGTTAGAGTGAATGCGAGCACTACTGAGGGTGCGATGATGGATGATATGGAACCTACGGAGGGTGACCCAACTATTGTTCCAGCGGTCTCCGGGAAACTGGACCCACCCGCTTGTTGATGAATCTTTGGCGCTATGCGCTACAGGTTTGCACCACCCAATTCATTATCTTTTACTATTTTTGTATGCATTGGGGACAATCACATCTATTTTTTTAGGGGGTGGGGTAAATGGATTATGACTGATAGGGTGAAGTCTGAGTAGCCCAACTCATAATCCTCTCTTGGGGTTTTCTTGCCTGTGTTCTTTTTCCCCAAGAGATTGTTTAATTTCTTTTGAACCGGCGTGTGTTAGGATCGTATGTGTAAAAGCAAAGATGAAGCATGATGGCTTATGAAAAATGATACCCGTTCAAATTTTGTGATGTGTACTAGAATTTGTAGGCTAAGATAAGTTGGATCTGTTGGCTCTGAGTATGACATGATAATGAATCAACTTGATGGCATGACTTAAGATAAAACTTGAACTGGGTAATCTGATAATCTGCTAATGAAAATATGTGCCAAGTGTGTGAGAATAGTTGATTGTTCAAGCAGTTTTGTGCCAATCTAGAACTTGCCTGGTTAGTCATGCTAAGACAATCTATTCTAGAGTCTAGGAAGTGATCATAGGCCCTTCTTCTGATAAGTCCACAAATTGCCTAAAAGAAGAATCCAACCAAATGAAATAAATGCTCCCTTTGATCCAAATGTTTTGAGCCTAAATTAGACCATTTCTTTCTAAACCCCGAACTCACCTTCCTATAATCTGCAATGTTGGCCTCGGTCCCTCATTGGACATGTGCACCTCGACTTAGGTCAAAACCCTAAGTTGAGGGTGGCTAATGTAAAAAGTAACTTCAATCTTAGCCCTGACCCGACATCGGGTATTGTGCTCTTCAACCAATGGAAAATCCATAAGTTGAGGGTGGCTATGAAAGAGGAAACCGAAAGAACAATGGGTATGAAAAGAGTTTGATATTGAAAAAGAGAAAAACAAAAAAAAAGGAATGGATGTGACTTATTGAAAGCTAAAGAAAAGAATGAAACGCAAGACAATGATGAAAGTGAAAAATAAAAGATCTACAAAGTCTAAAGTCACATCCATGGTTGAAGAAAATCAAGGGAAAGAAGGTAAACGGTAAGATGTCAAAAATAGAGCAAAAAGAGGTTGAAAGCCTAGTGTAATGTCAATGAGGGTAGAAAGTCACCAAGAAGTACCCAAATGTACCACACCTGACCCTGAGCTTACGTTACAAGCCAAGAAAGTCCTATAGTGATCCTAGAATCTAGTTTGGAGAGTTTAAGCAGTGAAAATAAGGGCAAGCTTATGGTATTGAGAACTTACTATACTTGAAGTTACTTCTGAGTGTGAGTGTTGAATGAATCCTTGTACCCAAATTCATATTCATTGTGTGAAAAAGGGATTTCGTTTGAAGTAAGGGCACTAGTTACATTGTCGAAAAGATGGTACCTTGGTGATAGTGAAATAGTGTATGTTGTGTGTTGGTTGGTCGATCTTTGTCATATTTTGATCCGCATAGATTAGCTTGTCGAGTCTAATAGAACAGATTTTGCACCCAAAAAGAGAGTTGGAGTAGAGAGCCATGTGATTGCTTGTGCTTGAATTGCTTGCTTTTATACAAGTGTCGTCTAGAGTTTTAGTGCATCGCTTGAGGACAAACAACTAATCTAAGTTTAGGGTGTTGATATAACGTGAGTTTATGGTATTTTTAATACATTTCACTTAAGAGTTGCGTGTGTCTAAGGCCTGTTTGTATTGGTTTTTATGTGTTTTTATCATGTTTTGCAGAAAAGATGTTTAGGTGCGGAAGTAAAGAAAAAAACTAAAAGAAATGCAGAAAAGGGCATCTACAAAGGTAATATACGGACCATAGGTCCATTGATGCTCCGTAGATCAGCAGGCAAGGAATGGAAGGAAAATCAGGGAAATATGACCAAGTGTGGAACCACGGTGGACATTGACGGTCCGTAGATTGATCTACGGACCGTACTGTTGATCCGTAGAATGATACTGTGAGGGTTCCAGTACCTGATTTTTGAAGATTCTAAGTGTGGAGCTACGGAGAGGGATTGACGGACCGTAGATCGATCTACGATCCGTACTAGTATCTCGTCGTTTGCTTCAGAGAAGCTGATTTTTGGAAACTGAAATATTTTCTAAGTCCTAGCTGACGGAAGAGACTCACGGATCGTAGATCCATTGACGGTCCGTGAGTCAGTCTCGTGGAATGAAGACGCGTGCCTAAACAAACTTTCCTTATTTTGTTTCCCTTTTAATTTAGGACTTGTTTTCTATAAATAGGGTATGTTAACCTCATTTTTGGGGGTTAGACTTTATTATTTTTATTCTAGTTTTGGCTTGGGGGATTAACTTGCAACTTTAGCAATTCTTGATTTCCTAAGTTGGTTTTGAAGATTTTGGTTTTGAAATTCAAGTTGAAATTCCGGGTTTGTTATTCTCAATTACGTAAGTTCATAATTCTTTCATCTAAAACAATGAATTGTGTTCATATGATTATGGGTAATTAAACTCCACAACTAGGGTTGTGGGAACCATGAGTGATTAACAAAGTATGAATAGTAAATAAGCAATTCTTGAATAGTGTTTTGCATGCATTGATAAT
>JAJOOO010029229.1:0-13278 GCA_029582685.1 Solanum piurae
TATACTATGACTTCTTAATGGGTTTACTTCGTAGGAGTAGGGGTATGGGACTTCACTTTTACATTGCACAAGGAAACTCATTAGGATGTTATGGATTGGTTTCCTTATGGTATGATAAGATATGAATAGATGACTTTCTTTATGTTTAGCTTATGTACTTGTATAATTCCTCATTTATGACTATGGATCATGGTAAGCTTGAATATGATGTTAATGAATATGTGGATTAAAAAGGATGCTTAGTAAGGTTGGTATTATGGGATGCCAACCATACATTGCACAAGTGTTCTTAGAGGTTTCTAAGGTATTAATATTATTATGTTATGAGTGCATTGTGACTATAGCTTGTCTTCTATGTTGAAAATGCATGTTGGCTTTCCAAACTTGATAAATGCATACTTCCAAGAAAAATGTCCTATTTAGCATATTTAAATATTTTTATGCATGTTTCCATACTTAGTACATATTTGTGCTAACTCCTTCTTTTCTACATACTATGAGTGTAGGTCCCAGACGTTGATTCATTACTTTCTTCTTCAAAGTAAAGCTTGGGTCGACTATTCCCTAAGTTTTGGTGAGTCCTCCAGTTTGAAGACCAAATGTTTATTTCAGTCTTAGCTTTATTACTACTTTCTTATGTTAAGACTTTCATTGATTTAAAGGGTTGAGTCCCTAATTTCGTACTCTTATTTTTAGATGGTTTTTAATAAGATAAGTCCAGTATTTCCTCAACTCTTTATAAATGGAATTTGAAGTTTGACTTCTATTAGAAAAGTTCTAATTTTCTGCATTATTTCTTATGAAATTATGTGTATGATTATGCTAAGGGCTTGTATGCGACCCCTTCGGGGTCAACTACGCCATGTTACGTCTAGAAGGTAACCCCAGGTCATGACAAATTTGGTATCAGAGCATAAGGTTTTGGGAATAATATTTAGGATTGATGTCACATGAAACCACATCTAATAGAGCCTTGTTCATGAGTGTGAAGCGCGCCACACTTATGAGTAAAAAGCTATAGGATGGTTAGGCATTTTCCCTTCTTTCATTACTCTCTATTCGTGCTTGGAATCTTATCCGTATGATCTCCTTTCTAATACTTTTCTTACGATTATAGGAAATGAATACAAGGAGAGGTAATGCAAGGAGAGGGAAAAAGGAGAATATCAATAAGGGGAATCCTCCCCAACCTCCTCTGAATCCTCAAGTGCCTGATGAAGCGGGAGCTATGACTAATGTGGAGATTAGGACGCCTCTCCAAGCCCTGACTCAGGCTTTGACAGATCAAGTCACTAGGGATGGAAGAGTTCAACCGAATCTGAATGCTAGCACAACCGCTTCCAGGATTAGGGATTTCACTAGAATGAATCCTCCTACCTTCTATGGCTCCAAAGTGGATGAGGATCCACAAGGATTTCTAGATGAAGTGTTGAAGGGGGTCGATGATATGGGAGTAACTAATCGTGAGAAGATGGAATTGGCCGCCTATCAGTTGAAGAATGTAGCTCAGGTTTGGTATGAACAGTGGAAAGGGGAGAGAACTGTGAGAGAGGGACCGATTGATTGGGAAGCATTCAAGTCGGCTTTCCTTGATAGGTTTTCTCACTATAATTAAGGGAGAGAAAGATGTAGGAATTCATCAACCTTCACCAAGGAGGTTTGAGTGTGAAAGAATATGGCCTTAAGTTCATGCAATTGTCTAAGCATGCTCCAACCTTAGTGGCAGAATCGAGGGCCAAGATGAAAAAAATTGTTATGGGGATATCTCCTTTAGTGGTAAACGAGTGTTGTTTCGCAATGCTCATTCCAAGCATGACCATTTCACGCCTTATGGTTCATGACGAACAGATCGAGGAAGAAAAGCTCAAGCAGGTTGGTAGAGAAGTGAAGAGGACAAAAGTAGATGATAGCAATTCGTTTAAGGGAAGGTTCAAGGTAAACCAAGGTTTAAGAAGAGGTTTTCTAATCAAGGTACCACTAGTGCTTCTAATGTCAACAAAGAGAAGGTGCTTACTCCTAAGCCACAGGGTGGTAGTGGAGGTGGTTCTTATGTGGAAAGACATACATATGCCAAATATGGTAAGAAGCATGGGGGAAAATGTATTGTCGGTATGGGTGTGTGCTATGGATGTGGAAAATATGGACATCAACTGAAAGATTGCCCAACTCGTTTTGCCAAGGGAAGAGAGGGAAATCAAGCCCCTCCAAGTGGTTCTAATTCGGATGCTCCGAAGAAGAGTCGCTTTTATGCTCTCCAGTCCCGAAGTGATCAAGAGGGATCCCCGAATGTTGTTACTGGTATGTTGGAAATATTTTCCATTGATATTTATGCATTGTTAGACCTTGGATTCACTTTATCTTTTGTTACACCTTTGGTAGCTATGAAATTTGATGTACTCCCCGAAACTCTAATGAAACCTTTTTCAGTTTCTACCCCAGTTTGTGACTCAGTTGTTGCACAAAGAGTCTATATAAATTTCCCTGTTTCTTTACCTCATGGAGTCACTTGGGTTGATTTTGTAGAGTTAGATATGTTGGACTTTGACGTAAATTTGGGGATGGATTAGCTGCATGCTTGTTTTGCTTCCATTGATTGTAGGACTCGGGTAGTAAATTTTCAGTTCCCTGATGATCACAATTTTGAATGGAAGGGGGGGAGTTCAATTCCTAGAGGTCCATTCATTTCATGTCTAAAGGCTTGTAAAATGATTTCTAAGGGTTGTATCTATCATATAGTAAAGGTTAAGGACATTGAGTCCGAGACTCCTTCGTTAGAGTCGGTCCCCATAGTAAGGGAGTTTCCTGAGGTTTTTCCTGATGATTTACCCGGTGTTCTTCCAGAACAGGAAATAAACTTTGGCATTGATCTTATACCAGATACAAAACTCATATCTATTCCTCCTTACCGAATGGCCCCGGCTGAATTGAAAGATTTAAAAGTCCAACTCAAGGATTTTCTAGATAAAGGTTTTATTCAACCAAGCATATCTCCATGGGGTGCACCAGTCTTATTTGTGAAAAAGAAGGATGTGTCCCTTAGGATGTACATTGATTATCGCCAGCTGAACAAGGTCACTATAAAGAATAAATATCCGCTCCCTAGAATTGATGATTTATTTGACCAACTCCAAGGGGCGAGTTATTTTTTGAAAATTGACTTACGTTTGGGCTATGACCAACTAAGGGTGAGAGATGTTGATATTCCTAAAAAAACCTTCCGAACTAGGTATGGTCACTTTGAATTCTTAGTGATGTCTTTTGGTCTAACAAATGCTATGGCAACTTTTATGGATCTTATGAATGCGGTGTTTAGACAATATCTTGATACATTCGTGATCATTTTTATTGATGATATTTTGATCTATTCTAAGAGTGAGGGTGATCACATGGAGCATTTGACGATAGTTTTGCAAGTCCTTAAAGACCAACAATTATATGCTAAGTTTAGCAAGTGCGAGTTTTGGCTAAGGCCGGTTGCTTTCCTCGATCATATAGTGTCATGCCTAGGTATAGAGGTTGATCCTAAGAAGACCGATGCAGTTAATAATTGGCCTAGACCTCTAAGTCCCACTGATATACAAAGCTTTTTAGGCTTGGACAGGTATTATAAAAGATTTGTTGAGGGTTTCTCATCTATTGCTTCTCTGTTAACAGCGTTGACTCAAAAAAAATCCAAATTTGAGTGGTCTGAGGCATGTGAGAAGAGTTTCCAGGAGTTAAAGGATAGACTCACCATCGCTCTAGTGTTGACCTTACCGAAAGGTACTGATGGGTTTGTAGTTTATTATGATGCTTCTCGAGTGGGTTTGGGATGTGTCCTTATGTAACATGGCAAGGTGATTGCCTATGCTTCGAGGCAACTCAAGGTACATGAAAAGAATTACCCGACCCATGATCTAGAATTGGCAGCAGTAGATTTTGCCTTGAAAATTTGGAGGAACTACTTATATGGGGTCCATGTTGATGTGTTCACTAACTACAAGAGTCTCAAATATGTGTTTAGTCAGAGAGATTTGAATCTCCTACAGAGGAGGTGGTTGGAACTTTTAAAATATTATGATATGAGTGTCCTTTACCACCCCGGCAAAGCTAATGTAGTTGCCAATGCCTTAAGTTGAATGACTATGGGTAGTGTGGCTCATGTAAAAGATGAGAAGCAGGAGCTAGTTCGCGATGTGCATAGGTTAGCCCGTTTAGGTGTCCAACTGGTAGATTCCTCCAAGGGTGGATTCATGGTTCCCCATAGTTATGAGTCATCCGTTGTGGTTGATGTTAAATCCAAGCAACATCTTGATCCTATTTTGATGGAGTTGAAAGAATCGGTTCTCAACAAGTCCGTTGAGGTTTTCTCCCAAAAGGGAGATGGGGTACTTAGGTACCAAGGTAGATTGTGTGTTCCAGATGTTGATGGCTTGAGGGATCATATTCTAGAAGAGGCTCACGGTTCGCGATATTCTATTTATCTGGGAGCCACCAATATGTACCGTGATCTACGGGAGGCCTATTAGTGGAATGGCATGAAGAAGGATATACCGGGCATTGTGGCAAAATGTCCAAATTGTCAGCAAGTCAAAGCCAAACATTAAAAATGAGGAGGGTTATTACAAGATATAGATCTTCCCACTTGGAAGTGGGAGAAGGTGAATATGGACTTCGTTGTGGGTTTGCCTCGTACTCGAAAGTGACATGATTCTATTTGGGTCATTGTTGATAAGTTGACAAAATCAGCCCAGTTTCATCCTGTCAAGATTTCCTTCTCGGAGGAAGACTATGCTAAGTTATACATCGAGGAAATAGTGAAGTTGCATGGGGTTCCTTTGTCCATCATATCGGATGGGGGTACTCAGTTTACTTCTCATTTTTGGAAGGCATTCCAAAGAGGGCTTGGTACCAATGTTAAACTTGGTACCGCTTTCTACCCTCAGATAGATGGTCAAGTATAACGGACCATTCAGACCTTAGAGGATATGTTGAGGGCTTGTGTGATTTATTTCAAGGGAAATTGGGATGATCATCTTCCATTGATTGAATTTGCCTACAACGATAGTTACCACTCAAGCATTGTCATGGCTCCGTTTGAAGCACTCTATGGTAGGAGGTGTAGATTTCTGGTGGGTTGGTTTGAAGTAGGTGAGTTTTCTCTAATTGGCCCCGATCTAGTTTATGATGCCATTGAAAAAGTTTGACTCATTAGGGAGAGGTTGAAGACGGCTCAAAGTCAGCAAACGTCCTATGCCGACAATAGAAGAAGGGATCTTGAATTCTAGATTGGTGATTGGGTCTACTTAAAAATCTCACCTATGAAAGGTGTGATGAGGTTTTGCAAGAAGGGGAAACTTAGTCCTCGATATGTGGGGCCATACCAAATCTTGACACGTGGGGGAAAGGTTGTATATGAATTAGACTTACCCAGTGAGTTGGCTCCGGTTCACCCAGTGTTCCATGTCTCCATGCTCAATAAGTACATTGGTGATCCGGTATCCATCCTTCCCTTAGAGGGTTTAGGAGTTGATGAAAATCTTTCCTATGAAGAAGTCCCGGTTGAGATTTTAGACCGGCAAGTTAAGAAGTTAAGGAACAAAGAGGTAGTTTCTATCAAAGTCTTATGGAGGAATCACTTAGTTGAGGGTGCTACTTGGGAGTCCCAGGCCGATATGAAGTCCCATTACCCTCATATTTTTCCTACTACTCCTACCCCTACTTGAGGTAATTAGTTCTTGAGTTGGTGTTTTGGAATAATTGTACTATGAATTTTCTTTTTGATTTTCTTATGTATGCATTTCTTGTGAGAATTCATGTTTAGCATGTATTGAGTTTTCATGATTTATGTATTCCTCATGTTGGGCTGCACTTTAGTATAATGGTTGCATATTTGACTTCATGAGGTGAATTAATGAACATGTGTGCTATACTTTTGATGATATGGCTACTGGATCTTTATTGATTGATTGTGTTGAGCTTGTTCAAGTTGGAGAAGGTAGTTCCTCCTAATATGATGTGAAGTGATGAGTTTTGTGCATATTGGGTTGGGGATGTAGTTCCTACTTCCTTGTGTTGCATTGTTATGTATTGAGAATGGAGTTGATGTTTCCTCCTTTGCATTGTGCATTATTCTCATGTTTCATGCTTGTTAGGCTACTAGTATTGAGTCTTGTCTCCTTAAAGTATTGAAAGTGTCCTTCAAGGATGAATGTTCCTAAGGGGGAGATAATGTAACATTCCGGAAAATGATAGGTTAAGCTAGAGCCTAAACGTATGATTAAAAATCATAGATATGATGCCCTAAGTATTAGTAAAGCATTTGAGGTGAAATTAGGTAAAAATGAGTCTAGACCAAGGGGCAAGTGCCATGGCAAAGGGGCCAAGCCAAGGCCAAAGGCGAAGGCTGCCCCTAGTTACATGCACACTGCCCCACCTTCACGAGAGGGACCACGAGTCATGGTCCTCACCACGGCTTGTGAAGAGGGGTGTGGTCATGCCTTGGGCATGGACTTGTGGCCACCATTTTTCCCTAGCCACTGTCTCAACTTCATGGCCATCACCACGGTCCGTGGTCTTGACCACGGCCTAGGGAGGCTCTCGTGAAGTTGCCTTAGGCAAATGAGCTAGGGGACCCCAAAATGACAAGCTACTGCCTACACCTTTCACGGGTAGGACCACAATCCATGGTCCACTTCACGAGCCGTGAAGGTGCCTTAGCCATGGAGCCTTGTGCTCCTAAAATGTTCTCATTTCCTCAACTCCACGAGGGGGACCACGGGTCGTGGTCCACACCATGGTCCATGGAGTTGGATGTGGTCCCTGATGGGGGACCATTAAAATGTGGGTTTTAAACTTTTAATATTTTAAGTCCAATTAATATTGGGGCGTTTTGGGTATTTTAGGGGTGAAATATATACTGATTTTCAGTCATAAACCACAAGACTTAGTCATTAATTCATAACTCCCAAATATTTTCCAAATTCTCTCTTCTCTCTCTAAGAAGTTCCTCCATTGAAGAACCAAGAAGAATGTCAATGTTAGGGTTCAATCTCCAAGCTTTTCATTCCAAATTCGTGGGAAAGCTTCAAATAAGGTATGGGAACCTTGATTCATGGAATACTTTTCTCCATGAAGCCCTTTCAACTCAATTTCAAAAATGGGTTTATCGTTCAAAAACTAGGGGTTTTAATTCTAGCCATGTGTTCTTCCTAAAAACGTTTTCATTATGTTATATGATGTATATTATGGATGATTTGATGTTTTAATGGTTATTTTACAGTGAAACTCCCCATGAACCCATGAACTACCCCATGACCCCAATTTCATGAATATCAATTAAGGTGTTGATGTAATATGATTTCTACTATGAATTTATGATTAATTTAGTTATGAAACCTAGTCTTATTCATATTGATAATAGTATATCCTAAATGTAATTGTGAGACTCAGTTCATGACCTTGAAAGTGTTAAATTGTGAAGGATTTTTCATGATTGTTGATAATTATTGATGAACTTTTGAACTTATTTGAAAGGTGAGATCCTATAACTGTTGTGTGAATTGAGGTGTTGTTGGAAGACTAATTTCCCCTATCCTTACACATGTTTATGTATAATTTGTCTAAGATGATGTTGTTGTTGTTGTGTTGATTGAAAGGCTAATTCTCATGAAAACACTATGAATAATGAGAAAGTTACTCACCCTATAATGATATTTCTAAGGTGAAAGGTAGTTCTCACTTAAATTAATCTATGAGCTAGTTAGTGAATTGTATTGAACGAAGGGTAAAGTATGCCTTCACACATGTAGATACAATTCCATGCTAATTATGTATAATGTGGAAATAATGCTTAGTACCGAGTGGATATGGACAATGAGGAAAAGGCCCCTCCGCTTATGCAATAGGTTGGGTCATCTATAGTAAAATCATGAGATGAAAGCTCATCCGCTAATGCAATAAGTTGGGTTTCTAGTAGAAATCTCCCTATCCCATAACTATGTGCCAAACATAGGACTTAGCTAGTGGATCCAGTTAGAAGCTAAATATGATTCGTTCTACCTTCAGCAAGTAAGAACGCCTTCTTTCGTTGTGGGGTTATATGACATCGGATTCCATGTAGCTCACATGGTCTATGTAGGTTATGTATAATCTTCCCTAATAATAATAATAAGATAATGGATATGATGGGAACTATACTATGACTTCTTAATGGGTTTACTTCGTAGGAGTAGGGGTATGGGACTTCACTTTTACATTGCACAAGGAAACTCATTAGGATGTTATGGATTGGTTTCCTTATGGTATGATAAGATATGAATAGATGACTTTCTTTATGTTTAGCTTATGTACTTGTATAATTCCTCATTTATGACTATGGATCATGGTAAGCTTGAATATGATGTTAATGAATATGTGGATTAAAAAGGATGCTTAGTAAGGTTGGTATTATGGGATGCCAACCATACATTGCACAAGTGTTCTTAGAGGTTTCTAAGGTATTAATATTATTATGTTATGAGTGCATTGTGACTATAGCTTGTCTTCTATGTTGAAAATGCATGTTGGCTTTCCAAACTTGATAAATGCATACTTCCAAGAAAAATGTCCTAGTTAGCATATTTAAATGTTTTTATGCATGTTTCCATACTTAGTACATATTTGTGCTAACCCCTTATTTTCTACATACTATAAGTGTAGGTCCCGGACGTTGATTCATTACTTCCTTATTCAAAGTAAAGCTTGGGTCAACTATTCCCTAAGTTTTGGTGAGTCCTCCTATTTGAGGACCAAATGTTTAATTCAGTCTTAGTTTTATTAGTACTTTCTTATGTTAAGACTTTCATTGATGTAAAGAGTTGAGTCCCTAATTTCGTACTCTTATGTTTAGATGGTTTTAATGAGACAAGTCTAGTATTTCCTCAATTTTTTATATATGGAATTTGAAGTTTGACTTCTCTTAGAAAAGTTTAACTTTCTGCATTATTTCTTATGATATTATGTGTATGATTATGCTAAGGGCTTGTATGCGACCCCTTCTGGGTCAACTATGCCATGTTACGTCTAGGGGGTAACCTTGGGTCGTGACACTGATACTAGCAAGGTACTATACTCAAGGATCAAAAAAATAATGAGACAGCACACGAGGAAACAAAAAAAAATTAAACTACACAGTCTAGCCCGCCAGGGCAGGATCCCTCCCGCTGAGGCAGGGCCGCTGTGGCGAGGATCTCCCGCTGCTACGGGAAACCGGGAACTAGAAATATGGGAAAGGATAACATTTTCCCCCATTTCTCCGTAACTTCAAAACTCTCCAAAAATCCTCTCAATTTTCCCCAGTTCCAAACGTTGAAGTTAAGGTAAACTCTCTTTTCATTACACTTTTTACTTCAATATTTAACTTACAACGATTGCATGCTGATTAACTGATCGAAAATAGTCGGTTTTTGGGGTAGTTATTTTGAATTGAACTAGGTTTCTAGATTGATATAATAAACGTAGCATTGTTACTTACCTTACATCCCCAACGTTCCCACAACGTCCTGGGCGTAAGGATTTCGTAAAAATATGGGTAAAATGATACCAAAATGGGTGGGGGAAGTTGAAGGGTCCCATGATGTAAAACTCGGATTTAGGCCTCTTTTAGGAGTTAATTTGCCGAAATAATGTCTTAGTTATGTTCTAGGATAGGTAAATAACTCTGATCTGAGAAATTCTGTCGAAATTGGAGGTTTTGGGATGAAAAGGCTCCATTGACGCGCCTTGTGTTTGTCCCAGATGAAGGCCGATCTGGCGGCCTTCATCCCACTATGGCGGCCTTCATAATCTCGCCAGAGCGGGATTACAGCCGTTGTGGCGGGATACGCCAGGCAGTGGCCTTACCCCTTAATACAAAAAAAATCTTTCTAAATTCTCAAGTTTTAGCCTTACCTCGGCTATACTTTTTCTTTCTAACTTATATTCCACTTAATGCAGGCTCTCAAATGGTTGGAAAAAATGACGAGCACTTACCTTTCATCTGATTTCCCGATGCCACGAGTTGGGAGAGACATCACGACTACCGCAATACAAGGTTCTGGTGAGAGAGGGGTTTCGTGTTGCACAAGTTAGAGGAGAAGGAGTCTACCTTCTATACTCATCTAGTAGAGTTCGGGTGGCTTCCACTGACTGAGGCTTCCCCAAATGCACGCTCTACTTGGGTGAGGAAGTTCTACCCTATCCTGCCTACGGTGCGATGGGACGACCCTCACCCGGTCATCTGCATCAAGGGTGTTGACATTCCTCTGAACGCCACTATTATTAATGAGGCCTTACAGGTACCGAAGGTCCCGAACCATGAATACGAGGCCAGGCTAAGGGAGATGGATCTGGAGTGGCTGAGAGACACTCTGGTTGAGCCTACGCGTTGGGATCAGGTTTACTGGGCTACTGGTGAGGGTATTACTAGCACAGATTGGTCACCCGATGCTAAGAGGTGGCTACATTTGGTCACTAGGAGGATCCGCCCTACGAGCAACCGCACCGATGTGACCTTTCCCTGGGCCTTGGTGATGGTGTGCGCCATACAGGGTATCCCGCTAAATGTGGGGGCATAGATCATCTCAGAATGGAAGATGTTTTATCGGGGCAACAAAAAGGCGTTCTTTCTTCCTGGTCTTATCACTGCCCTGTGCAAGTGGGTGGGAGTGCCACTTTTTGATGTTGATGAGGTGCTTTCTATCGATCCCTCCTTTCACCCTATTTTGGTTATGACAGGTTCTGCTTCTAGGAGAAAGAGGATGAGGACGGGCAGGGCTAGCAGCAGTAATTCGGCCATGAATTCAGATGATGATGACCCACTCTCAGGTGCACAGGTCGAAGAGGATCTGGAGGATGTCCGGAAGAGAATGGGGAGTGCTTACGCCGACTTCACTCCGGTTTCACCCAGCACTACCCTAGAGGTCAAGATGTTCCATCGCCAGCTGCGCCAGGAGAGGAAGAAGGGTTTGGTGAGGGATCGTCTGATGGCCCGAATGTGGAAGACTGTTAAGGTCATCTTCTCTTTTGTTGCCCCTGACAGGGAGGTTCCCCGGCTCGAGCCAGAGGACTACGCGGAGTTCCCTATACTGAATGAGGCTTGGGCTGGCGAGAAGCCCGAGAGGACCTCGACTCTGATGATGACACCTCCCAGTCCCAGGGATCCTGATTGCTTTCTACGCCTTTCTTGGGCTTGTATATTTTAGACAACTTACTTTTATCTTTCGACTCTCTTAAGTTTTTGGTAGCACATGAATGCTTGTTTTTGTTGTATGATGCAGCCTTTTATTTAATCTTAAGGTGTTTATAATCTATTACTTCTGTTGTTGAACACTGTTGGATTGACAGGGGTGAGTTTGGACACAAATCGGGGTTTGAAATTGTGACTAGGAAAACAGGGAAAGATAGGCTGAGGTTCTGCCTCACTTTATCCTGCTCTGGCGGGTCCAATTCCTCTTTGGTGGGGTTTCCCTGGCGGAACTAATTCCTCCCCAGCGGCCAAAACGGGTGCAGAACCTCTGCCAAATATTTTCCTGGAGGTTTTCGCTTTTCAAAAATTTCCCAAAGGTTCCCAGCTTAACCTAACAGTATCTTAACGAAACGAAACCTAACTAGTTCTCATTAATTCAACGTTACACCCATACATCCCCAGGATACACCCATACATTCACACGATTATTGTTTGGTTGCGACACACGTCCAATTTCTATTTCACGAATCACCTCGTAAATTAGCTAGACCCTCGCACCAGCTTAGTTCTGACTTTCTTTTCGCAACAAGTTTCATGACACTCAAGCATTTACAACTTGCATAATTTCAATCAATGTAGCCAACACAGTGAACATATTAACGGTTCAAACACACATTATAGTATACATAATTACCTTCACAGTAAATTCAAAAAACAAGAATTCCATACTCACACATTCAAGTAGCAACTCAAGACAAACCCAATTTTTTTAATTAGTTATTTTGCTCCATGGGAGACCATTACTGATCATCCATGCAATTACACCGCCCTAGGGCCAGATACCAATTGGAACCTTCCCAGTTCCAATTTACCTTGATTGTGTTCCTTCAGTCGCGACTGCGACTTCCATTTCGCTTTGTTGAGATACCAATTGGAATCGGGAGATACCAATTGGTCTCAACTCATACCACAAGCGACACTTCGCACGAAAGGAGAGAATGAGTGGAACAATTTCCTAGAATACTTCCTAGATTTCTGAAGATTAGATGTGGACGTCAACAGACCAATCCGCAGGAGTCTAGTCCACATTTTTGCTCTTGTACGGGTAGACCGGTAACCTAGGCTCTGATACCAATTTGACATGACCCAACCTCCCAGATCATGCGGGCACCCACTCTAACACCTAAGTAGGAGAACCCTCATATCCCAATAGTAAAAATGTACGGAAATTTTAAGAAAACAGAAATAAATAATATAATACTATGGTTTTATAAATAATATACTTGGACACACTATTAGTCAAACTTGTAAAGTAATTTAAACAACTCCCATGGATCTAGTCTAAACAGGTACAAGATCTACTAAGAGTTCAACTGGACAATTAAATACAGGACACAACTCCCACCATGCAGAAGGAACGGATATTGTCTTCGTCTTCACCTAATGAAATGTCAACAATCCTGCATCCAGACTATGTCAAAGACATAGCAAGAGTAGTATCAGTATAAAACACGCGTATTGATAGGCATCATCGATCAACCCGACGCCCACCACATAATATAAGAAATCAACTAATAAGATTATGAAATAAACACTCGCTTCTCCACCTTTACCCCTTTCTTGACATACCTCCAATATACACTAGTATTCTGACTATTAACATCCTTCTCCATCAACTTACCTAACAGGTACTTGATCTTAGCTTAACCATACTAACATGTATAGAAATTCCCCCAAATACAACCACCAACATTTCAACTAATCGATCACGTCACACCCCTACTTCCTCGTCACATTACCCAACCATAGTCACATAATACATTACATCACGCTCCCTTACTTCTCGCCATTACAACACACGAACTACCATTACTATCTATTACTCCCCCTTTTAAACACCCAACACTTCCAATATACCCAACAATTCCAACATGTATAAGTCAATGAACAATATAATCACATGTATAATGAACATATACAATATCATCAACATTTATGAACGACTAACACCTTTCTCAAGTCACACAATTTAGTCACATCATTGGTCCTCTCATAGAACCCAAACCCAAACAGTTAGTTATGCCAGAACGTGG
>JAJOOO010029230.1:0-14325 GCA_029582685.1 Solanum piurae
ATGCACCTACTTGTCACTTGCTAGCTTAGTTAAGTCAAGCAGGCAGCTCACTTATTTTATTCCATTTTCTAAATATTAATCTCTTTTGCTTTAACTTAGCACTTAACTTTCAACTTTAAGCTCAATTACCACCTTACTGTCTCTTTAAATACTCCTGTTGGAGTTAACTTGCAGTACACATGCTGAAACGTGCAAGACATCACATCACCTTCCGAGCTAGTTTAAACCAACACTAATCATATAAGAATCATGGTCCCTCACCTATACTATAAGGCTATGTCAAGTATCACAAGAATATAACAAGCATATGCGTATTACGGGCTGTTACATCATATTCCCCACGGAGTACTTAACATTCATTACTTTAGTCATCATTATGGGATAAAAAATTGTTACTAGATACCCCGCCTCAACTCATAGATGAGTATCCACCTCAAACCCAACATTCATTAAAATGATATAAAGAGATTGTTACTAGATACTCCGCCTCAACTCACGGATGAGCATTCATCTCAACCCAACATTCATTCATTGGATAGCTCATAGATTCAAAGATGAGAATAGCCTTTCAACTAAGAATCCCCATATTGTGAGAAAGTCCTTTCACAACATTCATTAGTGTACAATTGAGAATATCCTTTCAATCAACACATCATCATTAACATAATCTTCGAAACTTCATTCAGTCTTCATTCATGAGTGTGTGAGTATGTGAGAATAACCTTTCCCATATGTCATCATCATTCATAGGTGTTAAATTGAGAATAAACTTTCAATACTAACACAATTGCATTCTAAACATAATCATAATACTTTTATTGAGATCACACACATATTCTTCACATCATAATCATACATAATCCTTCATGAAATTGCCCTTCAAGGCTATGAATCAATCTCAACCCAAACATATAGATACTAAATTAGATAAGGGAATTAACATGATTCAAATACTAATTCAATATAAACATAAACAATTCAACATCATTCATGATCAATCAATTCCCAATCACAATTCACAACTTAGGATTTTGGGGAAAACATGGGTTCATAGGGGAATTCCATCTTAATTCATCATTAATTCATCAATTCCACCTTAAATCATCAGTTATAAACCTTTGAAAATATTTTGGAATTGAACCCATGCATAGATTGAAAACCCTAGCTTTTTGGGGGAATTTAGAAACTTGAAATCATCTTTTGATAGGGGTCCTTGAATGAAACTTAATCAAGGATGAAGACTACCATACCTTTTAGGGAAGAACCCCTCAAAAAATTGAGTGAGAATGGTAAGATCTTGAGCTTGAAAGCTTGAATCCTTCACCTCCAGGTGGTTTCTAGAGAGAGGATATTTGGAGAGGGTGGGAGGATTCTATTTTGTGTTTTGAAAGAATGAATTGGAAAAAGGTGTTTTAATACTTTTAAAACCCTTAAAATACTTTAATTAATCAATAATAATCGTCCCCTAACTTAACTAAACTTAAAAGCAATTTACCAAATCACCCCTCACTTTGTCGTGTCTTGGACAACAACACAGACATGACCTAAGGACCGTAGGTGGGCACACGCCCCGTCCTGCAGGTCCGTGGTTTGGGAATGAGACTTTCCATTTGGTACCTTGACCCACGGAGGCCATCCACGGGGCGTGGATGGACCTACGGGGCATAGGTCCCATCCGTGAGTCCTCCTCAATTTGATAACTTTTTGGTTTCTTGGGGTCTTAGGGGTTAGGCTTGAAGGTCCTCCTCAAGAACCCCTTGGTTGGTCCTTGGGGAGTCGTACCTTGACGTTTAACCCCTCAACCTAAGCTCGGGACATCAATTAACAACTCAAAACCCCATAACAAACTCAAAACCAAACTCGTTAGGCTCTAGTTTCACTTACTAATTTTTCGGGGTCGTTACATTATCTCCCCCTTAGGAACATTCATCCTCGAATGACTCTTTAAACACTTAAAGGAAATAAAGACTCAAGATTAGCAGCCCATCATGCATGCAACATCATAAACAATGCACAAAACTAGGAGGAAACATCAACTCCATCTCAAACATACTCAATGCAACACAAGGAAATATGAACTACATCTACAAACTCATTATGCATCAAAACTTCAACAATTCTCATTTCATTGGAGGAATTAACTTCTCCAACTCAATTCATGCTCATCATAACATCATTAAGCACCTTATGCAATTACTCTTAAAAGCACATTTAGGCATGTTCAACAATTCACCTCATGAAGCATATATGCAAGTCATACTAAATGCACATCAACATGAGGAACATCATTAATAAAACTCATTTTCTCATTTAAACATAAATTCATCAAGAACATGCATAGCATAAGGAGACCATGGACACACATTATCACACATGACTCAAAACATGAAACAAACTACAAAGAACTCTTGGTCTCAAGCTTGAATAGGAATAGAAGAAAGTGATAAGTGTTGACACCCAATTTTGGCTCTCCACATTTAACTAAAATAATAATAATAATAATAATAATAATAATAATAATAATATAATATATGTGTTATGAAATTTCTTGTAGGAATATGACAATATTTTTAATTATTTATTTTATTTGATAAATTTATTTCATAAATGTTATTTCTTATTAAAATTAAATATTATATATATATATTACTACTTACCTTCTCATTTTTTAAATAGATGTCATTCTTAAGAATTGAATCTATTTTTGTTCAAATATAATTTCTTTTGTCGCAATAGATATTTTTCGTACATTTATTAAAATTAGAAAGCTTAATTAATTAGTGAGTTACTAATTTATATTAATTTAGCTTTTAAGAGTGATTAATTTTATCAAATCAGCTAATCTTGCAAAATAATTATTTTTTAAAAATAAATTATGGCTATTTAATCAAGAAGTAGTTATAATTTAAATGAATTTAATTTGAGCAATTTTGGCAATCCAAGTCTTCTTAAACCAGCCAATCCGTGTATGCCACGTAGGCGAGCACATGGATTGTGTTTCTTTAGCTTAAATCTTGACCCTATGAATAAATCTAACGGTCTTAGTTAATTAAGCTTTTACCATTATTTAATATATATATATATATATATATAGAATATTTCCTTTTAATTCCTAATTTATCTTAACCGTCTGATCAAATGATCGGACGGCCCAAATTAAATACCAAAGCTTTTCATCACTCCCAAAATAGTACAAGACCGTTTCCGACTTTTCTTTCTCCAAGACGTCGCTTCTTCCCCAGACTCCTCACTCTTTCTCCTCCTTCCCCATGCCTCTTTCGACCTCTCCCTTCAAGGTCGGCCATGAACCGCCGAAAAACAACAATATCCGGCGGTCTCCAACATCATCCACTCCCTCATCGCCTCACAACTTCTCCTGTTTCCCCAGGCGCTGCCCTTCCCCATGCCCGTCACTCCTTCATCCCGTGAAAGAATGGCCATTAACCGCTGGAAAACAAAAATTTCCGGTGGTCTCTTGCTTTATGTCTCCTCCATCATCCTTTTCTGATGAAAAGAGACTCCTACGCCGTCTATGCCTGATCCCAACGGCTCCAAAAATATGAAAAGTTGATGTCGATTTGATTTTATTTGCAGTCCTCTGTCCCCAACGATTTTTAGATTTTAAATCCGACTTTGAAGTCTGATTTCGCCTATAAAAGGGCAGGGTCTTCCCATTCAAAGGGGAGGGCGGAGGAATCAAGAAAACGGATAGGAACGAGAGAAGAACGACAGAAAAGAGGGACAAAAGCACACTCCAAGCATTAGGTTTTAGAATTTTCCGATCTTCTTTCATCTTTCTATTTTTGATTTTGAATTCGAGTTTTGAGAGTAAGTTTGAAGTTGGAATCTCTTGACGTAAAAACTCTTGTTTACTGCCAAGCACAAGGTTAGTACCCCTCTTTTTAAATTCAAAAAATTTGGTGATTATCATGGGTGTTTAATTTTTTACATATTTGTGTTTTAATCCACCAAGATTCCTTTGTTATAGGAATGGTATCTCCATTACTGTTGATGTATTTAGGCAACATTCTTTTCTTTAAGATGGAAATAGTGACCCTTTTTTTTATTATTTGTTGTACATTAATTGAAAGAGCATGTGGCAGGTCTCTCTCTATTTTAGACTATTGTGTTGGATGATATTTCTTGCTGGTCTTAACTCTCAATTACCCACTAGATTAATATGCAAATGATAGCAATTTAGGAATTTAAGAATCCATTGCTTACATTAGGATTTTACTGCGATATTTTAAAGTAAAGTTTTGTTCAATCCATGTTTTCTTCAGTTTTTTTTTGGTTCAAGTATCGAGTTCATGAACATTAGACTCCATTGATTATTTCTTTGATTCCTGATTGTGAAGCACGAAGATATTTATCCTAACATTAGTCTTTGTAGTTATATGAAACGGTTCTGTTTTCACACCTATGAGTCTTTGCAGTTATATGAAATGGTCCTGTTTTCACACCTACGAACCTAGGAAGATCAACACTTGATTATCTATCTGCAAAATATATGAGAGCCTCACATAGCTTACTGGACATACTATATTGATCACTGATTCTTGACATGAAACCTAGTAATTTGTCATGATATAGGAATAACTAGTTTGTTAATCTATGACTTTATCAGTGAGAATCATTATTTTGGAGTTTACCAAAGAGATGGTTAAGCAAATAGATAAGCTTTCTTCTTTGTTAAATTAAGTAATCTATTGAAAGGGCTCTGAGTTCATATTATATGCATAGTCATTATATCATAAGATCTGTGATAATATCGGAGGATTATTGGGTTAATATATGTGTTAATTGACTTAGAATAATTTGGCATTTGCAGTTCTAATTCGTTGTCTATGTTAAACCTTCCTTAGTCTTATAGTCAAAACAACGTCTTCCCCAAAATCCCAAATTCCTCAATTAATCCCAACCAAAGCCTTCTTCCCTTCCCTTTCCCTCAACTTGAACACCCTTAAACCCATTCTAACCCACAAATTTTCACAACCCTTCAAACCCACCCACCCCACTGCCTACTCGACCCCCACCTCCCTTTTCCCCAAATTTTTTGTTCTTGTTTTTCTCTTCTTATATTCTTCCATTGTTGGGTATAAAGATGGCTCCTAAGGGTAAGAATGTTGCTAGTGGTTCGGGTACTAAGAGGAGTAGGAAAGGAACGGTTGCCGGAAGTTCTAGTCGAAAACCCAATGATTTGCCGCCCCAAAAATTCGGCGGGCAAGCGGTCATGCACTATGACAAGGATTGGTATGAATGTCAACAAGAATCCAAGTACTTAGGTGATGAGTATGTAGATGATGGGCGATTGTGACAAGAATTTCCCAACATTCTCGCAAAAATCAATGCCTTGGGACTCCAATACGTCTTCATGGAGGTGAGTGCAATTTAAGCTTAGTTCGTGAATTTTATATGAATTGGAATACACATCGTGTTGAGATAAATAAAGGGTTAATTAGGGATAGTTAGGTGAGATTTTCTGTCGAAGCACTGAATGAATTTTTGGGTACTCCAAATTGTGACAATTATGATTTTTGGCTATGACTGAAAGACCACCTTATCGTGATATTAGGCATACTTTGTTTGGAGTGAATTCTATTGCGCGATGGGAAATGGTTAGAGATACGGGACGTCATTTGACTCTTCACTATGGTCACTTCAATTTGGAGGCTCGCATTTGGTTAAAAATTGTGTATAGCACTTTACTACTGTGTAAGCATATGACTGATGCCACTAGGGAGAGAGTGGTGCTAATATACCGTTTAATGAAGGGTTTGCCGGTGAATGTGGGGGCTATTTTGAAGCAAAACATGCTTAAGTTTAGGACCAATAAGAGATGACGTTTCTGTTATGGGAGCATCATTACTAGGTACCTACGGGCGTTACTGATAGAGGGGGAGGTTCATGATGTGTGCCCCCCTCGTGCCCCTCATCTAGTGTGCCACTTGGTTGATGTCAGTCGCACTAAAGCGCACGATCCATCACAAGGGCCCATGTTGACTGCTATTAATAGGCAATCTCATGATGATAGTTGGATGGGTTGTATGTTTGGCATGGATGAGTTACAACTGCGGATAGGTGGCCGTCCGGTGACTGAGGATGAAATGGAGACACTAGCGGAGCGTTACCTTTTGACTGATAGCGCAATGTACACGTGTAGGATGGGACCGGCTTTCCAAGAACCCATTGATGATGATGATGCCACTTCTGATGAGGAAGATGGCTCGGAAGAGGATGAGTCAGATGATATTCGCCCCGGAGATAATGATACTGATGCAGGTGATGGAGATGGTAATGCAGCCTCAATGGCTATGGATTTTGCCACTAATGTGGCAACCCGCTGATATGAAGCACGTGGCCTAGAGGCCGACAGGGAGTTCACTTTTACCTTTGCACACTGAGGACAATGTTTTGTTTAGGTGTGGGGTGGGGTGGAAGTTGAACTTCATTGTACATAGTTTACTGCTTTATCGAGTCTTTTTAATTTTTTTAGGAGGGTTCCTCGCATTTTGTTTTCGGTTCTTTTCCTGAGGTTAGTCCTATTGAACCGAGTATGATTAGTTTTATTGCTTTATTGAGTCGTCTAGGAGTGACATTGCCCGATGATGGATGGATGACGACCGTCTTAAGGGAAAATTAGTCATTAGGAGTAGAAGTATGAAACCTACCTCTTTGGTACTTTGAAATCTTGTCTTGATAATTGGCTAGACGTCATGGGTGGTAACACTTTGTTTGCAATATTTAAATGGTGACCTTGAAAACAAACATAATTTTTTTGTATTGACTCTAAATAAAAATAAAGAATATGGGCTTAATCGTGTGGAAACACCGTAATGCAGTTTATGTGAGCATGCTACAAGTATTGGGTCTTTATGTGTGTTGTGATGCCATGTGTGGAGAATTGTTGCTTAGTTTTTGTATTTGAATAACATCTAGAACTTGCCCCAAGTGTGCCTAAAGAGTAACTTGTGTGATTTATAGAATATGATTGAGGCGTTTCTTTGAATAGCCAAGTTTGAATTTCCTTATGTGCCTCCAAATAAAATATCCCTAACGTAGCCTCATTGAGCCGTGTAGCCTTGATTTTGTTCTAACCCACTGAATTGAGCCGAATCCCTTTTTATTGATACCATTAGTTTGATCCCAAAGTAATCCTTAATGCACTATGTTGAGTTGAAGAAAATGATAACTTTGGTTAAAATGGATAGGGGGGAAATGCTTGGTTTTGTGGAGAAGAAGAGAGAGGGAGACAAATGATACCCCATAAGTCGTAAAAGTTTGTGATTGGCCTTGGTCCCTTGGGACATTGTGCACTTCGACCAAGGCTAAAAAGCCTAAGTCAAAAAAATATAAAATAAAATAAAATTATATAAATAAAGAAGAGAGAAAAAAGGAGTGTGCCAAAAGAGGGCTCAAGTGAAAGTGAAGGCAATATGTTAAATTCAATTGGAAAACATCTAATGGGGAATTAAAAGGGGAAGAAAGAGTTGTGAATGTTAGCAAGGAGAACAAAACATGTGCATTAGGGATGATGAGTCACTAATTTTACCCAAATGTATCCTCCCTTACCTAAAGCCAACATTACAACCGAATGAAAGTCCTCTTGATTCTATGAGTAACATTTTGTGAAAATTAAAGTACACCAAGGGCAAGTTTATGGCATGTTAGGATATGTGAAAACTTCATTTGTGAGTGTGAGTGTGAGAGTGAATTTTATAATAAAAAAAATAGCCTTATGATTGAAATGCATGGTTTTTGGTGTGAAGGAAAGGCTATACTTAAAGTGGTGAGGGCATTCACGAAACATATTTTGGGTGCTTAATCTTGTTTGTCTTGTCTCTATAATATTGCATTAGCCTCGAATTATTTGATAAGAGCCATTCATCGAGGTTGTGAATTGTTGATTGGTAGACTATAAGACAGAGTTGAAATTATTGCATGTAGTTTGTGCCACAAGATCATGATCAAATGTGTTTGGCCGATTGTAAAGCGAGGTGATGAGTCCAAAGGTTTAAGAGTGTGATTTGATAAGATAGAGTTTGTTCGAGGACTAACAAATGTTTAAGTGTGGGGTGGTGATCTTGGGCATGTTTATATGCCCAATTACTACAAATTAACCATCTTTAACGTAAGTTTTAGGGCATTCACTAATCTAACTAGCATATTTTGGATTAAGATTGCAATGATTGCATACTAACATACATGATTAGCAATTTTGCAGAGTTCCTAAGGGAAGTGATTGAGTCAAGGAAGAAAAATGAGTTAAATATGAAAAGCGACGCCAGGAGCAAAGATCAGACGCGGCGCCCCAGCACCATTGACGCAGGCCAGGCGTGATGCGCCATGTTTTTTTTACTGGGGCTACATTTGGGCGCACTGGCAACGCGGCGCGCCAGCCTGTCAGGCGCGAATTGGGCATGATGCCCTAGTCTATTGCGGAGTTTTGGCGAAAGTTGAGTTAAAAATGACTCCTAGTTGAAGTAGAATTTGACTCTATTGTTCCTAACTATTATAAATAGACCTTTAGGACTCCATTGTTAGTGTTCGATTTTTAATTGAGTGTGCAAGGGCAAGAATTCAAGTTTGTAATAGGTGTTGATCTTCTAAACTCTTCTATTTTCTGGGAAATTGCATGAACTATTGTATTTTCTTGTTTTCTAATAGCATGAGTAGCTAACCGCCCTAGTTCTGGGGATGTAGCTACGAATCGAATGTTGATTATTAAAGGCTTTATGAATTAATTCTTGGTTGTCATTATAAGTTACTTCTATATTCTTGTTTTAGTATTTCTTGACTGGCCATCTAGAGATAAATCTATTGTTTAACCTTAAAATCGGGAGAGGAGAGGTTAGATAGACCAGAGAATATAGAGAGCTTGATCGACCCGTTAAGTCAAGGTGATTTGTGTTCAGGAGTGACGCCCGAACGAACAACTCGCTTGGTTACAAAATAGGATGATATATAAATGCTCGCCAATTAGTCTATTTATCCCCGCTCAACGATGTAGTTAGGTAGCTAATTGGGGTAGGCGACGAGAGGTGTATAGCCCGACTCATATAATTTACCCTATAAATCAGTAACTTGACAACTGAAATTAGTTCTAGGCCAATAATATGATACATGATATTCAGTATATGCTGCAGCCCTGTAATTGCTTTAAACTTGCTTGAAACTTTATATCAAGGTGGTTCATAATTAGTTATTTTCAATTAGTGCATAATTATTAGTAGATAAATAATAAATCATCAACTATCGAAAAGATTACTTTTTACTTTTAGTTGTAGAATTAAGTGAATATAAATTGATCATAAGTCCCTTGAGAACGAAAACTCGTTTCTTAAAGAATCTATATTACTTGCGCGACCACGTACACTTGCGTGTATACTGGGGAGCAACAAGATTAACAGAGAAAGGATAAATTTGAGCAGTTCTTATAACATTAAAGCATATATGGATCGATAGTATAACATATAATAATATTAAATATTTTTCCATAAGCAAAGGAAATTTTTATTCTTTTTTCTTTATTATACAAAGAATGTTAGTATTGCAAAAGTAAACCAGAAGGGGAATATTCTTGTAAATATTTTAAAGCTAATTAAGAAAAATATAAACAATATTGTTATATAATCAGACATGAAACATGAAAAAATATCAGACCAAATGAGCCAATTCAGTTAATACAATGATTGGGGATAGTCTAAATATACCTAGGGTGTATTGACCCGTCCGAGATATGACAATCTTACAATTGATTAAATAAGATGCCACATTTAGTGATCAAGAAGGATCGGAGTAAGTTTAATATATAAGTTGATCAAATTGACTTGTAAGCTCTTTTAAACTTATTTATCATGTATTTCGTAAATTCTTAAAATGCTTATGAAGGTGTTTGATTTATTTTATACATAATTAAAGGCAAAAAAGGAGATATAGAGGATATAGTTTATTGGTTACACTCCTTGACATAAAGTTGCATGCAACTTAGTTGATTAGCCGTGTCAACTCTACGATCAAGGGTTCAACTCCAAATCTAAAAGTCATCATTTTGATATATTTTAAGATTTTATTTTGATACATTCTAAGTTCTCCATTCACCCTTCTTATAGACTTATTTTTTATGATTTTTTTCTTTCACCTTCTTTTCCCCCAATAAAATTAATTAAAAATAATTTATAAACTAAATGCATAATAAGTTGCTCAGTAATCATCTGGTGCTCTATATAAAAAAATAATTGTATTATTATTTTTAAAATGTTATGTTGAATACATTCCAAAAAAAACTCATGTTTTAAAATTTTCTATAATAGTGAGCGAGGATTATATTTTACATTTTTTTTAAAAAAGAAAAGGTTTCGATCTTCTTTTATATTATAGAAAATAGATTGTTAATAAACTATTTTAGGAGCTATATATGAAGTACATATTTTTATTTCTTATATGAGCAAACACGAGACATCAATCATATATTAATATTTTATTACACAAAATGACAAAAGTTAACGTAGAACGTATTTATTATATATTTCTTATATGGGTGAACACAAGAGACATCACCCATACTAATGTTTTATTACACGAAAGTTAACGTAGAACGTATTTATTATATATTTCTTATATGGACAAACACAAGAGACATCTGATGTTTTATTACACGAAAGTTAAAGTAGAACATATGGGCAAACACAAAAGACATAAGATAGCTTCAAACAACAAACAAAGCATGAGATATTTGAAGCGCACACACATCAATTCATGTTGACATGGTGATCATCAATAGCTTTGGTGAGACCAACAAGAAACTCCATCAAACATATTAGTTCAGACGTATTTTCATTTGGCCTTTCATATTCTATTGTCCAACACACCAAATCCGTATCGTCTTTTGCATCCATATGAAGAGTTATCTTGTAGAGATCATATTCATGCAGCATATCTCCTTCAAATTCTTTGAATGTGATCGTCTTTTTTTCCTCATCAATTGATTCAATTATCTGCTTCGAAACCCTCTCTTTCCCTTCTGTAGGAAATGAATAAACAAATAGAGTTGTCATTTAATATGCAAATCTGTAGGAAAGTATAGAGTTAAAGCAGCAAATTCTAGTATTTGTAGTATTACTTTTAAAGTGTCTTGTGCTTTGATTTCTATTATTATCTGATTGTAGTGTTTTTCTTTATTCTTCTTTCGCTTTCATCATTTCTTTTAATTTTTTGAACTGCTTTGGATTGTTTTTCCTTTAGCTTAGGTCTCTATCAGAAACAATCTCAATCACTACATCTGAGACAGTAGTAAGAACTGTGTACACTCTAGTCTTTCAAGATCCCACTTTATTGTTGTTGTATATGAAGGTTAATAATAATATTAGCAACTTGGAGAGTTTTTTCTGATAAATAAGTAGAGTACTAAAATGACTTTGTCATGATCATGAATATTTTTTGACTTACCAAGTTTGTATGCAGTGGCGGAGCCAGACATTTTATGAAGGGTGTGCAAAATTTTAAAAAGTAACCAACAAAATATTTAGTGAGTCTTGACTAATAAAAAATGATGTTAAAAAACTTTAAGTTAGCAAGAATCAAACCTTAGACCTCGGGCCTCGAAGCTTCTAACTCGCTCTTTACCACTGAGCCAAGGGCTCTAATTATGTCAAGTGTGTGCAAACTTATGTATATATTAACAATTTCATTAATTTGACCTATATATATGGTATAATTTTCCGACGAAGGGTGTTCACCTGCACACCCATCACTGGCTGTAGCTCCGCCCCTGTTTGTATGTCCATGAAACTTTGGAGCCAACAGTTCCAAAGACACCTTCAAGAAGTTCACAACCTTGAATATGCAAAGGGCACATAGTAGAGACATGATGTGGTTTTTGTGTAAAGACCTCAAAAAACACATCCTTGTTAGCCTTCACTTCTTTTTTGACACTCAACACCGATTTTAGACCCATTTCTAGATAACCAAATACTACTAATTAAAGGTTTACAAAGCAAAAGGAAAAATTATATTTTAGAGAAGAAATGTTGATCCTTTATAATGATTATTCAACAATATATAGACAAGTGATTATATATATTTTCTAGAAATGTGAAGTTGAGGACAAGGACGTTCAAGGGCAATTGTGTCAATTATCAAAATCTCAACTTAGGGGTGGTTGGTATAGAGGAAAATATTTTCAATGAAAACAAGTGTTTTTTTTTACTTATTTTTTAATGTTTGATAAATAAGCAAAAAAAATATTAATTATCTCAAGAGCATTTATATGTTATCTAGCAAAATACTATGTTTGATCCAATTTTTTCTTTCTTGGTTGGTCAAAATATTTTGAAGCATTTTCTCTAGAAAAACAAAGTCCTTAAAAATGAGAAAAATGTCTTCTCTAGTGAAAGTAAGGAAAACAAGTTCATAAGTGGCATTCCAAGTTTATTATATCTTCTCTACCCATCCAGTATCCCTATCCCTTCATTATCCCTATCCCAGTATCCCATTCAAGGGCAATTTTGTCAATTATCAAAGTCCACAAGGGCAATTTTGTCAATTATATATATATATATTTTTTTCTATGTTTTATCATTACCATTAATTACTTGTTCTCTAAATTATCTTTCAAGACACAATACTAACCATCAATTAGTATGAGTAGTGTGGTAAAATAGCTATGATAATCATTATCTTTTTAATAGATATGCTAAATCCAAATATGACAAGTAAACGTGAATGGAAAAAGTATTTTATTGTTCCTTGAAATTTACTCTATTTGCCATGTTTACTGATGAAGATAATTAGTTTAATTTAAATATTTATTATTTTTAAAATCAATTAAAAAGTGTAATCAATAATTAAATATAAATAATATAATTAAAGAGCATAAAAATAAAACATAATAAATAAAATGATTGGATATTTAAAAAGGAATAAGTATTCTTTCGGTCCAATTTACTAAATTGATGGTAAAATATTTTATACTTTAAAATTAATCAAATCAAAATTTAACTAATTATAATATATTACTTATTTTATATTTTGAGTTATAAAAATATAGTATCAAATCACATGTGTATTCTTTTTAAAAATTGATCATATTCTGAACATATAACTTATATAATTAGAGAAGCAAATGAATTTAAGTAGATTAATAATTACAAAGAGATGACACAAATAGCAAATGCATAATTGTAATTTATTTAAGAAAATTGTATAACTAATCAATGTATAAGAACACATTCTGGAATAAATAAAAATATTAGGGCCATTAATTAATATGATATGTAACTTAATTTAATTAAATATAGATAGGAAATTTTAAAAAGAATACACGCGTGATTTGATACTATATCTATTGTCATTTTCTATCGTAATTATTTAAAAATATTAATAATTATTTTTTTCTAAAAAATTAATAAATATCTATAAATATATTTAAAATTATAATATTGAGCTCATAGATTGGCCTTTTGGGATCGTTTGGTAGAGTGTATAAGAATAATGTTAAATAGAGTATATTAGTAATGCACTAATGCTTACATTAACAATGCATGTATTAGTTATGGTTGCATTAATTATACATATATTATTTTTATGTATTGTTTGGTTCGATGCATTAAAAATAACATGCATTGCACAAAAAAATTATTTACTAATATACCCTCCACTATTATGGTGGAAAAAAATATAAAAAGAAGTTTTGATGGGCAATTGGGTCTTTATTCATGCTAATGCATGCATTAAAACCATAACATTGCTAATACCTAGAAATCCATAGTATTAGTTGTTGTTCATCTTGTATTCCTAAGATACTTAGAACAAAACTTTGAAGAACTTGGTAAGAAACAATAAATGTTAAAGAGTATTTTCAAACTAGAAAATTAAAACTAGTCGAGAAATTAAAATAGAATCAGAAACAGATTAAAAACAATATAAAAATATTTTTCTCAAAGAAAGAAAATCGAACCCACTGAATGCACAGTGTCCCCTTAAGGAAATTATTCCCCTCAAGTACCTGAGGTTAATGGAATATATCCTCCCACGATAGAACGATCTTACTCACCGGTGCATCAGTACCTAAAATCACGGTGTCAGCGAACCACTCAACGACAGTAAAGTACACTTAGAATACTAGATTTAGTAGTAGTAGAAGAAGTCCAAAAAAAATTGGTTTTTTTTAAATGAGAGGAAATCCCTCAATTTATAGAAAACAAAGGGTAGTGTGAAAAGGTTCTTATTGTGTCTTGCCGGAAAGATCACAAACTTTTGGAAAAGTCACAGTCTTTCGAAAAGGTCACAACCTTTCATAAAAGTCACAACTTTTCATAAAAGTCA
>JAJOOO010029231.1:0-12945 GCA_029582685.1 Solanum piurae
ATGAAATTAAAATTAGATCATATAAATAGATACATAAAATTAATAATAGAACATATAACAAATACATGAAGTTAATACTAGATACTTCTATGATACACTATGATACTCATGTATCTAAGTGTTTAGTTTGTAGGACACATCATCTATTAATAATAGATACATCAAATTAATGAGTTTATTATTTTAAGAGTAATAAAATGAAATTATTATTTCAAAGAATAATAAATGAAGTTAATTAAACATAAATACACTCCTTGATTTCCACCCTATATTAAGAGATTTGATTAATTTAATTTCTAGAATTAATTGTTCATGTATTCTAAAAATCATTAATTACTCCTCTAATTAAGGAAATCAGTTACAACCAATTAATTTAAACAAATAAAATACGTATCTCGATTTTGAAATTCGGCAGATACATGTATCTCGCAGATTCAAACTCGTGTACCTTAAGCATAAAATATGGTAAAGGAAGTAATAATTGAAACTATCGGGAATTTTAGTAATTATGACCTAAACTAGTGGGATTTATGTATTTGCCCTTAATAATTTATGCTGAATTTATAGTTTTTTCAATGCTTTTTTCTTGATTGTGTAATTAAATAGTTTTTCCATAAAATATCCTCTTTAATGCATTATCTCGTCAGAGAAAACCCACAATACCCAAGGAGCCAAACCGGTCCGAACCAGTTATCACAAAACTAAAAACCCTAATTTTGGAATATCATCACAGTAATCTCACAACTCAACACAGGTGAGCAGCTCTCGTTTTCTCCGTAAGTTATGGCGTTTCTTCTCTTTTCAATCTTTTTTTATCATCTACGAATTTTGTATGTACTATGTGTATTTGTCTCTTTTTTTCTTTAATTTTTCAGAATTGTTACAATTTACTTCTTTATGTTTCTGGATCCAGTTTGTATTTAATTGGATGTGTTCTTCTCCTACTAGTTTAGGATCGACGCATAGTTGATAGTCAATTTGTGTTTTGCAAATTTTGTATCTGAAAATTTGTTTTTGCCCTTAGGATTTTTTTCACTATTGAAGTATTTTCCTTTAAAGTGTTTCTGGAAATCATGTTTTTGGAATATGTAATACCTGAATAGTTTGTTTTAGTTTCATTTTTTTTTCTGTTTTTCAAGAATGTGTATAATTAGGTTTTGTTAACTTTTATGGTGCATTTTTAGGGGTAATTCAATGGGTGAGACTGGAAAAAGATCGCGTAGGGATGATGGGGATAACAAGAACCAGAAGAGGAGGACAGATAGGGACGAGAAAAACGATGATGAGCTAATAGTTTACAGAATTCTGTGTCCAAATAATGTGATTGGCAGTGTTATTGGAAAGAATGGGAAAGTTATAAATTCAATTAGGTCTGAGACTAAGGCGAAGGTCAAGGTGGTGGATCCATTTCCAGGTGCTAAGGATAGAGTTATACTCATTTATTGCTATGTAAAGGAAAAGGAAGATGTTGAGGTTGATCAGGAGTTCAATGAGAAAAAACCTCTTTGCACGGCTCAGGATGCTCTTCTCAAGATTTATACGGCAATTGCAAATGCTTTGGCTGCAATTGGAGAATCTGATAAGAAGCGGAAGGATAAAGAGGAGTGTCAGCTTCTTGCTCCTTCAAGCCAGTCTGCTAATATCATTGGTAAATCTGGTACCACCATAAAGAAGTTGAGAAGCAAGTTGAGGGCCAATATTAAAGTAGTTGCCAGAGATGCTAGTGATCCAACACATTCCTGTGCACTCGAGTTTGATAACTTTGTTCTGGTTAGTTTTTTTAAAAAAAAATATTTATTGACAATTAAGTAGTATTAGTGTGTCACGTAAACCTTATAAAATTACATTCTGCTCCAAAATTTTGTTGTTTTGAGCCAATTGTTATAATTTATGCATGAACTGACAGTTTCTTACTTAACACAGATAACTGGTGACCCAGAATCTGTTAGGAGATCACTCTTTGCTATTTCTGCAATCATGTACAAGTTCACACCTAAGGAAGAAATTCCTCTTACTACCAATGTTCCTGAAGTCCGTCCAAGTATTATTATCCCTTCAGATGTTCCCATATATCCAGGAGCTGGGATTTATCCAAATGTGGATCCTATTATGCCATCTCGATCTGTTCCATCTGTTTTGGGTACCACACAAATACCAGAGCTTCCGGGTTATGTGGATGCAGGAAGCACATGGCCTATTTATTCTTCTGGTCTTCCCATGGTTTCTGGTTACAGTGGTGCCTCTCAAACTGAGGAATTGACTATTAGAGTGCTGTGTCCAACTAACAATATTGGTCGTGTTATTGGCAAGGGAGGAGCTTCGATTAAAAGTGTAAGGCAAACAAGTGGTGCTCGTATCGAGGTTTGTGATGCCAAAGCTGATCGTGATCAGTGCATTATCACAGTCATTTCCACTGAGGTATTGCTTTCTCTCCAGTATTCTTTAGTCCCCGAGTTGGTGAGATTTTGGTCTTTTAGCAGTTGTCTTTCTTTTTGTGGAAGTGTACTTTGCCTTCTCATAGATCATTGTGAAACAAACTTTTACACAGTAAGCATTGGCGACGGTTTTTCATTTTTTTTTTGTTTATCCTTATTAGGAGGTAAAAGAAGATTGTGCTTTTTCTCCCGCTTTTAATCTTTGAGGTCTTTACATGATAGGCTTGTAAAGTGATCTTTGAGGTTTTTCATCAATATGTTTATTTGATGCTAGAAACATTAGTAATAGGCTGTTTATGTTGCTTGTGTAATTAACTTTATAGAAAGTAGTTTGATTCATCTCCACTGTCTTGTATTCCATGTATTAACCATATTCAGCATTTGGTTTTCTGTAGTCAGTGGATGATCTTAAATCCATGGCAGTTGAAGCTGTACTTCTGCTGCAAGGGAAAATAAATGATGAAGATGAGGATACTGTAACTTTTCGTCTACTTGTTCCATCTAAGATTATTGGATGTATCATTGGGAAAGGTGGTTCAATCGTTAATGAAATCCGGAAGAGAACTAGAGCTGATGTACGTATCTCAAAAGGCGAGAGGCCCAAATGTGCAGATTCAAATGATGAACTTGTTGAGGTCTGTCTTTCATAATAGTTTTAATCAATTAAACTGTCTTTTAGTTGCTTATCCTTATATTTCATCAGCCATCGTTTTAAATGCGTAGGTGTCTGGGGAAGTTAGTAGTGTGAGGGACGCCCTTATCCAGATTGTACTGAGGCTCAGAGATGATGTTATAAAAGGCCGAGAAGGTAATCATAATCCATCTGCCGGTGCTGATTCTTTACGCGCTGGTGGTACTGGTTTCTCATTGGCTCCAGTGTTGCCCAACGTTCCTCCAGCTGCTCCTTTGAGCTATGAACGTAGGATTGAAACTGGGAATGGTGTTGGAATGCGTTCTTCGGGCAGCCGCTATGGTCATGAGTCGCTCTCGGTATACTTCTGCTTTCCCTGCATGGCACAAAGTTCTATTTCCATGCTGTTGTGTATCTGGGCATTTCAAACTCAAATTTTAATCAAAATTGCAGCCTTGTAAACTGCATCTTATGTCAATTGTTTTTTTCCTCCATTTTTTATTTATAAATTGTCTGAAATAGCTGTTATAAGGTGATTCAAGAAATGAAGCAATTGGTACTGGACCTACTGGTGACTGTCTAACTTTACTTGATGAAGATATGCAGAGTACATTTATCTCGCTTTGGCAAAGCAAAGGAGAGATATTGAGAGTAACCAATAGTCTGGAAAACATGTTACCTTTTCTCCCTCTTTTACTATTAATTACTATATAGTTAGGTAGCTATGGAGAAGTTACACTATTGTCATTCCGGTGACCAATCTTTCTTCTCCCTTCATATGAATTGGTCTAACTAATGGAATGTTAATCTCTTAATGAGGATGTTATATGAATATGATGAAGTCACATGAAACATTCCAATTACTTTTGATGTTTATCTCGCAATCTTCATGGATTTACTAGTTCTGAAGTCCTTTAGTCTTATTTCTAAATCTTTTTTGGCTTTGCGGTGCCATGGATTCTGCGTCTTGCTGAATGCTATTATTCATCATCTGTTCTTTACTTTCACTGTTCCTGGATGTTTACTTTCACTATTTTTCTGTTGGAAGATGGGGGACGATAGCTATGGAACGTTCTCTTCATATTCCTCAAAGTTCTATGGCGGGTAAGTACTTTATGCTGGTGAATTAACTTGTATTTTCTCTCTTGATTTTTTCTGAGCTGTATCATGCCTTTGAGCAGATTGCCTCCACCCTCAGCTGTAGAGATGGTTATCCCAGGACATGCAGTCGGTAAAGTTATGGGTAAAGGTGGCTCAAACATAGATAATATCCGCAAGGTAAGTAGTTACTTGAGCCTGTTGAAAACTTGATTTTTTAATGTCTATCGCTTATCTTCCTTTGGTGGTCTAATTTACATGGTTGTTGAAATGATATGGGCTTTGAATTTCAAACACTTACCTCACGCTGCATTTCTACTGCTCTTGTTGTGGCATTTATATTTTGGACTTTTGGTTGAGGCTGCTGTTGTTTCTTCATTATTTTCTATATGGTTTCTTCACTATTGTATTTCCTTTTCTTACTGATTTTGATATACTGTAATTGAGTCGAAGGTCCATAGGAAGCTGCCTCTCCCTTCACAAAGGTAGGAGTAAGGTTGCGTACACACCACCCTCCCCAGACACCACCTGTGGGGTTGCAGTGGGTATGTTATTGTTGTTGCTGGTGTAGCCACTGACACTTCTGCCTAGCCAACTTCTTATGTGCAGCCCACTCAACCCAAAGAATAGACAACAAAATGATCATTTTTTTGTGTGTGGGTGTGCATGCCACTATGCATGAATACCTCTGTGCATGCTACTATGCATGAATACCTTCATACTGAATGAATATTAGATACTTGTTGCTTTATCTTGATGCCGTAGGTATTACTTGCAGTGCAAGTTCTGGTATCTTGCTACTACTTTGATATGATGGTTGGTTACTTTCTTAAAGTCATCGTTCCTCTTGCAGATATCTGGAGCAGCTGTGGATATAATCGACTCCAAATCCTCTCGAGGTGATCAGATTGCTATAATATCTGGTACGCAGGAACAGAAGCGTGCTGCTGAGAACTTGATTCAGGCATTCATAATGGCGACTTGAGCAATAAAGACACATCTCCTTTCTAAAGGTGCGACCTTGACTAAATATCGAGGTTCCTTCTTCAGAAGTTCCTCTCTAGAATATGGTAGGTTCTCGTGCTGGAGAGTGTCATTTGCGTAGGTTTGATAAATTTCTTCTCTGTAGGAACGTTTGCAAAGAATTCATGTAGTTGGACCGCTTGCTCTGTTTTCTGCCTATATAGGTTCAGCCATGTTGCTTGATAGGCTCTTTTCATCTGCTCTGGTTAGAACTTCGTAGGACATTATCTTTCCTTTGATGGTCTGTCATCAGTTCTTATCATTTGATGAATATGGCTTCCAACTTTCTCCTACTTTTCCATGCTCTGTTAACTTTATACGGAACTTTAGCTATTATCAGCTGTCAAGCTCATGTTACATGGATTTCAGTATCTTGTTGCTGATTCCTCTTTGCTCGTAGCTTCTTCAGTAAGATCAGGTCTTGCTGATATGACCTGTGGCTCATGTGCTCATTCTGTGAGTTCGGATAAATTCTCTGCTGTGTGCATTAGCACTATTACATATATCCTAATAACCAGTGAGTGTCTCCAAATTCCCAAGATCCTCTAAAGAAGGAAAATATCTGGTGCTTAACTTGGGCTAAAGCATTTACTGTTCCATATAATCGTAGTTCTGCAGTTTCTGGTGCCAATTGCTTCCAAGATTTCTCATTGAGTATATGTTTCTATCTAATTTGATGCCGTCCCTTTCACCTTTCGCCATCTTGTATCTATTTTTGGAATCTTTCAGTTCATCTATTCACTTTACTAAAAAAGAAAAGGGAAGAGAAATCTATTTCACTCTGACAGCCTTTTAGATCTTTAAATCAGAAGAGTAGAACTGAAATTAAATTTAGGAACAGAGAATTATAAGCAAAAAAGGCAAACAATTTGTTCAATTTACTCATTGATTGCCTTGTGACTATTGTATGCGCATAATATTGATCTGCCACATCTTTATGTTTTATTTAATTACAACTTAAATTATCTTAGTACTAGCAAGATAATTTCTTAGAGAAATTAATTCCCAAGTCTGGACTTTTTCCATCTAAATCCTTCATCAAAAGGTTCTCTCTAGCCTCGTTACGGAAGGGGAAAGACACTTCTGCACATCTTTTCACTTGTTTATGCTTTGTTATCTCATCTTTTATTGGTGAAGGTCATTGAGTCTTAGTATAAGACATGAGCTGTGTAGCAACTTGCTTGTTTAATATTTTCCAATCTGTCGACAGTACACCAATTATTCTTAGCAAGTGTTAGCTAATATGAATCCTGTTCTCCTCCACTCTATTCGTGCCTTCTGTTCTAGTAAAAATTTGAAGTTCCTCAGCATTTTAGAGTTTCTTTAAATCTCACACTTATGGTTCACCGGTAACATGTCTCTAATCATATTTAAAAGACTCTTGGTGAACACCGGACCTAATGTAAGGTTTAATCTACCTTTCTCCGTTTAGCTCCAATCACCATAATGTACACTTAACAGACTGATTGTGGGCTCATGTGGGATATGTAGGGATGGCAATGGGGCGGTGTGGGGCAGGGGCGGGTCGGGTTGAGCTTAACCCGCAAAAAATTTAATCCGCCCCGCTTTGCATAAATTTTTAAAAATATTTTCTTTTCTAGTTAAGTTTGATACTAAAAATTAAAATCATAAAAATAAATTCATCTTTTTATTAAGTTGTATTAATTCAATAGATAATGACTTGAAGTTTTAATTTTTAGAGTTCAATTGGCAAGGCATGTAAGAAATTGTTTTAGTTTTGATTGAACCATTTTCATATACTATCTTGAATATTTTAGCAACTTTAAAGAAACTATCTTATTAGATAATGCTCTACCACTCTTTATAACATGTAAAAAGTTAAAATTAAGTTTGAATCCGCATAAAACCGCATAAACCCACAACCCGCCCCACATTAGTTTTTTTAAAAATAAAAATCACTTCAACCCGCCCTGCACCCCTCCCCACCCTGCATAGCCTTAAACCCGCCCCGGCTGCGTCCGCCCCGCGCCATTGCCAGCCCTGGGGATACGGACAAATTATCTTAGATGTCTTTTTATATTAATCCATATGTTGCGTCTTTACGCACCTTTGTATGCTGTGATCATTTCTAATAATTTCTAGTCAACTTATTGTCTCTCCCTGTTCAGAATACTATTAATTCATTTCTGGTACATTTGTGAACTTCTCTTTTCTATTCTATGTTTCTATAGGTCAATAAATATCTATAAATATCATTTGTAGATCCTTATTCTGCTCCTTATGTTTCCATCAATGTTCTTGGTAGAAGTATAAATGTTGTTAAAGAACTGCCCGACACAAGTACTATAAACTATGTTATAGATCTGACAGACCAGTCCAAACTGGTTCTGTCATCCTTGAGTTCATCAGTATACTCCGTCATTCTTTTCCAATGTTTCATCGAGGACTCCTAAATTTAACACCATGGCAGTTCATATTTTTTATATCTACTTCGTTGTATCATACCAATGTACTCTCACCACCTGCATTCTACTCCTTAATGACAGATTGAATGGCTTCTACACTCTCCCTCTTCCCTTTTGCTCTCAGTCCCTTTCTAATCTCTTAAATATGTTGATTTGGACATAATTAGTGCTTCTGTTTTATGATAAGAAAAGTCCTTTCTAAAATTCTCTATTTTGATAGATTGAGTACCTGGAACAAACTTTTTCTGTTATGGAGTTTGGCAGGATATTCAGTTCAACTCCATATATTTTGGTCATCTTTGTCAGACTGAAGGTATCTAGGTTCACCATAGAAAAAGAGGAGAGCTCTTGTTTTCAACTCTAGTTAACAGTATGGTGATATTGATGTTGAGGCTTCCAGGGAGATGTCCTGCTAGGTATCAATTCTAATCTTCTATTGAAGCTTGGTTGGTTTTGGTTCTTGTTGACCTTTTGGTCTCTAGGGTTAGCAATTAGAAGAAGTGTCTTAGTAGGGAAGAGCTCTGGCTTCAAATCGTAGTTTGCAGTCTGCTGATGGTCATAATGAACCTTCTAACGAGATAATCCTTTTAATGAATTGGGTAGAGATCTCTATTCTTAGGAAGAAGTTTGTCCTGACCCCTAAAGCAGTTTCGATCTTGTTCTAGGAGTCTGCCCCATGTCCTCTCATTCTAGGAGTCTGCCTTGTGTCCTGTGGACTATTTAGCCCATGAAGTATGTGACTTTAGGGAGTGTTGTGGACCGAGGCATTTTGTTGATTAAATTAGTGATTGTACATATTTGATTTGATGTTTTTTTTCATGCTTATACAAAGTAACAAGTGACGTTTGTAATCAAAGAACGGATAGGTAGACGATGACATGGAAGTAGTCTCTTTCTGTCTTTTACTTGTTTCTTTTTTTGGTGTGTAATGTTATGCAGTTTGAATCTGCTCTATATTGATGCATGGCCATTTTTTTTTGCTTTAGTGACCAGTGCTTACTCTATTCTTTCTTGCCTTATATAAAACTAGTCTTTTTATGTTCATTTATTTGTGGTAAACAAGGCCCAACATGTTTACTTGTAGTTGGTTTTCGTTATGGCACATCTCGATAACAAAGTAACTGCAGCCTAGCACTAGCAGTATGTGCTGCATTATTTTCAGTTCTAACTTGTTTTTATGCGTGTCAGAAAAATTAAAAGGTGTATATGAGAAGAAATATTGGCATCGTTGTTAAACTTCAATCCTTATAATTTTATTGCTGAGGTGTTGACGATTCACAACTCAATAGAGAGAAATGAGAATACTCACTGTTTTTCAACAATAAGGTCTCATAATGAGCTTGGAAAAAATTAATGTCATCATGACTATATTTTTACACAATTACCAAAATTTAATCTTTTTTATAAAAAGGAACAATATGTAATGTTTATTGGAGAAGGCTTCATGAAAAATTATTAGAAGAGGAATATACGGAAGAAGACGTATAGAGAAGGTCTCTTGAATTAAGATGGTATGAAAGGAAAACTAATTTGCATGTTTACTGATTTTGCTATATTTTGGTGAGAAAACTACACCTCACAGGTCGGTTATTAATCAATTTAATCATTTTTAAAATTATTTACACCAAATCAAATCAAATATAGTCATTGTTATCGATTTTAATAGGGGTGTTGTATGGTTCAGTCAGTTAATTTTTAAAAATTGTACCATCCCAACTTTTTTGGGTATTTTATAATAATATATAATCAAACATAGGCTTTTTAAAATCATCCAATCATATCTGTTTTTCTTCAGGTTTGGTTAATTTTTGTTTTTTTTTCATTTTAAAATATCATCTCAAAATATACAACTATTAATATATTTCTTTCATAAATATGTTCTTAAAGAAGCACTTTAATTGTTCACTAAAAAGACAAGAATATAAAACTTTGTTGTATTGTTTGATAGAGTATCTATTATAGTATCTTTTAATTTTAAAACCTAATTAAGTAAATCTATCTATATATAATAAGAGAGGAAAAAGTGACACGTGTCATCACCACAAAAATCAACAATTATAAAATTCAAACAATAATCTATATATATATATATATAATATTAGGAGAGGTGATAGCGCTTATATGTCAGCGCCACAATTAATCTCTAATTTTTAACTTTTAATTTATCAATTAATTTAATTAATTTGTTTTTTTAATAAAGAAAAGAAGTTACTTTTTAAGAAGATAACTTAAAGTGTTTTTGACTTAATAAAAATTAGTTGTTTTTTTCTTAAAAAAACGTGTAAAAGAGTAGATACATTCTTGAATTTTGATTTTTTTTAAATAATTAAAACACAACAACAACATATAATAATAATAATAAACTTAATTATTAAATTAATAAAATTATTTTTGAAAATCACGTAAACATAAAAATAAACAATCCATGTAATACTATTTAAAAATATATATATATGCCAGAATAGATATTTTTAAATAATGAATCACTATTTTATTTTAAAAAAAGATTTAAAAGCATTTTTTACAATTAAAAATTAATTTAATTTTCGAATTGGAAAATATAAAAAATCTGAATAATTACAAACAGAAAGCCAAAAACTGAAATATAAGAACAGAAATTAATTTTAAAATGAAAATAATAAAACAATTAAAAAGACGTTTAGGACTCTAAATTAATTACATTTAATGGTATTAAATAATAAATAACTATTTTTTAAATGAGTTTGAACCAAAAAGTTCAAAAAAACTAGGATTTTTTTGGGTGCATTTTTAAAATTTTGACTTTACCTTAAACAATTGAGGCTTTTTAATTCAAAACTGATTATAACTTCTATTTACAGTTTTAGAGTTTTAACTTTTCTGTTCTTCGTTTTCTCTCTCTATAAATACAAAACACAGTACTTACGTTCTTTATTTTTATTTTTATGTGATTTTATTTTTGAAAGAGAATCATCGTGAGAAATTTTAATTATGCTTCATGGCTTTCAGGTATCAAATTAAATTATTCTCGTTTTTTCGATGAGTTTATATTTCTTTGCATTGTTTCTATAATAAAAAATGAATGAAGAAAATACTCATCATAAACAAGAGGATCTTCATTTGAAGGATCCAAATTCAACATAAGATTGAAGTGAAGGTATTGCGACTTAGGCTTAAATAGTGTATATATTAGGAATATATGAAAATGCTGATCAACTTTTTGATGAATTGACAATATTATACATGAATTTTTTTATGTAATATTTTAGTATTATCATTGCATATATTGAAGTCACAATTCCCGAATGAAGAACTCTTTCATCTCTTAGAATTAGAGTTTTAAAAAATCACTTTAAATATAGTTATAGTGTACATAAGTAATTGCATTGAAGAATTTTCTTAGCGTAAATTATCACTTAATTCATTAAAGATAAATTAATTATTAGTTTGAGTTACTATTTTTTTAAAATTATTATATTAAAGTGTCTATCTTATTATAATTGCAAATAACTTGATAATTTTCAAAATCTTAATGTAACATGCTTGATACACTTCACTTTGATTAACTCATAACTTATTAAGAAAAAAAAAGTGAAAGAAAAAAGAGTTCTCATACGAGGGAGAAAATGAACACTTATCAATTAATTAAATATAATTAAAAAAATTTAATAAAGAAAAGAAGTTACTATTTTAGAAGATAAGTTAGAGTTTTTCACTTAATAAAAATTATTTGTTTTTTTCTTAAAAAAACGTGTAAAAGAGTGTCATTATTACTTACTTGCGAAATTTACAATAAATGATGTATCCCACTGAAATGATAAATAAGTGATTTTAAATTTAATTAAATAGTAACATGTTAAATTTAAAAATTAAAACTTTAAATACATCCATAAAACAAATTCAACCGTGAATTCAATATTCAAAATACAAATAACAATTTAAATTTCCTACATATAATGAAAATTAATTTAGAAATATTCACGAATTTAAAATTTTATTGAAACATATACCTAAATAGAGGATAAAATAAATAATCAAGAAATCGAGAAATAATTAAATATAAAGTCTTTTACAATTAAAAATCACACAACTTTTTCAGTTTCAAAAGGAAGTTACACGCGTTGTTTATTTCCACAAAATATGTCTGAGATCCTATACTTTTGAAACCGTATTTCTACAAAATATGTCTGAGGTAAAATCACATTTCTAAAATTCATTTGTTACTGTAATCATTTAAAATTTATTAAATATAAATTTATAAAATGATTCAAATTATATTAAATTCATTAATATATTAGTCCAAATAAATATTATGGATTAATATAATTGAGTTAATTATTTAAATTCAATAAATATGAATTTAATTAAGACCCGCTCCATAAAGCCCATATGCCATGTCACTTAAATCTGATTGGCCAAAAGGAGTCCTCTTCTAATCACAACTCCTCTATTTTAAAACTATAAATAGGGGTCCTCATAATTCATAATGGAGGACCAAGAATTTTAACAAGAAGCTAGAGAAAGCTTGTGGATCAAAAGCTGCAGATTTCTCTACAAGTTCAAGAGTTCAAGAATTCAAGCATTCAAGTTTCAAGAACGATAAAGATCGATCAAGATCAAGACCGCCGGATTCAAGATCAAGCTCGAAGCCCTTGGATTCAACTAGAAGTCAAGATCAAGATCAAGATAAAGTTCAAGTCAAGATCAAGTCCAAATCCAAGATCAAGATCAAGATAGAGATCAAGATCGAGATAAATCCCAAGTTCAAGATCAAGCTCAAGAGCCCTTGAATTATATTTGAAAAGGCGAATTCAGAGGAATTATAGAGATTGTAACACTCGCACTTAAATCAATAAAAAGATTGTTGCATTCCGTTCTTGATTATTGTTTTCTCGACGCGAATTTTATTGTCTACAAATTCTGGCATGCCCAATGGGACAATATCTACCTCTCATCTCAACTTTTCAAGTATCAAAGAATAGCGAGATGACTTCCGCGAAGAACAACTCTCGATCAACTGCCTCTAAGGCCACTAGCTCCAGGTTCTCTACTGAAGTTGAAGGCATTTTGGGTGTTACCTTTGGAAGTTTCAGAGCTGTTACGAGAAGCAAGGCTGCTACACTAGGACAACAAACACTTCAAGTGTCATCCGCATCAACTCCAATTTTTGGGTCTACGACTCCAAAATTATCAAGTTCCTCCGCAAACGCTTTAGAAGGAGGAAGCAGTGTTGCTGGAAAGATCAAGAAGACATTGGCTCTCCTTGAGCAATCTGGTTCCAAGAACTCTACCACAAGGGAGAGCTATGATTCAACGAATTAGTCACCTCCACGTGCATCGCGTAATGTGAGTC
>JAJOOO010029232.1:0-16644 GCA_029582685.1 Solanum piurae
ATTTTTAAAAAATAAAAATAAAAAGGCGGTAATTTCAGTTAGAAAAAAAGGAAAAAAATCGCTGAAGTCACGCACATTATGTTTCAATCGAATTTCCTTCCTTCTACATCTTCTTCAACAGTAAGAACTCCATTGTAACTCAGTTTAAAAAATCGATCAAGCTATTGACGGTACTATACAAACAATTGAGATTATATTAATTTTAGAGATAACAATAGGAGGTGATTTTATGATGAAAAAATACTCTGATTTTGTTTTTTTCTGATCAAAATTGGTGTTCAGCGTGTATTCAAAATCAGATATCCTTTTAAACTTTCATCAATTTCAATAGAATGTAGATTCAGAGGTGTATATTGTGTTCGTAATAGAGTTTAACACTTGTGATTTCTATAGTTAATTTGAATTCTCAGAAAATTTGTGATTTGCAAATTTTCTGGATGAAATTGTTGATTATTTTAAAAAATTTATCAGAGATTCGCTTTTTTACAGTAATATTTTTGTTCGGATTTGTATATTTGGTGTCGAAACTATGAATGAAGATGAAATTGTATTATGATATGTTAAGAGTTTATACGTATAGGTGTTTTGATATGATTCAGTAAGATATGTATAATTCGTGTTGACTATTTGTTTCGAATTTGTATATTTATACAGTGCAGCTTCATCCTAATTTTGGATAAATGATTCTGTATATTTTTATATAATTTTGTAAATTGTATATAGCTTTAATTTGTGTATATAATCGCTTATATAAGTGTATATTAAGAATATGTATATAAATGAAAAACTAAATTCGTTGTATGTTATATACATATAGCTATTAGTGTTGTTGTGAGATGTATAAGTATATGAAGCTGTTGACTGTTTATTCGAATTTGTAAGTTATATACATATACATATTAGTGTTGTTGTGAGTTGTATAAGTATATGAAATTATTGACTGTTTATTCGAATTTGTATATTTATACAGTGCAAGTTCCTCCTTATTTTGAATATTTGATTCTGTATATTTATATATAATAGATAAATGTCTATGTCAATTATTTTAGGTTTGTCAATTGTATATTTGTATAAAGCTTTAATATAATCGTTTATATAAGTATATAATGGAAATATGTTTATAACTGAAAAATTGAATTCGCTATAATTTGTATAAGTATATGTTCTTTTTGTTGTTGAGATTCTCAATCATATAAATGTATATGTATATATAATTTAATTTTTTTATACAAAAAATCTAAAAATGGCTTCATTAGCTGTGTTGGTTATGCATTCTAGTAGATGGGACAGTAACAATTGTTACGTTGATTATACAATTAAGGGGGCGATTTTTAAAGAAAGTTCATCATATAAGGAGTTGTATAATGTTATTGCAATGCAACTCGGGGTTGATATGAATGTGATTAAGCTGAAAATTGAGTATAAGGTTGAAGAAAGCAACACACCAATGTTGATTCACAACTACATGGGTGTTAGAGTGTATATCATGCTTAAAAAGGCTGCAAATGACTTCAACAAGTATCTAATTTGTATAAGCAAACTGGATAATAGTAACAATACCACTGAACGGTGTGAAAGTTCAAATCAGGAGAAGGGTATGGTTAGATCTATTTGTATAGATGATATTGCTGAATTTGATACTAGGCAGATGACAATTGGTGAATTGATAGAGCCGCTTTGTGTTTTGGTGTCAGGGAGCTGGGATGGAGTCATTTCAGATCCATGTAATAAGTACGTGGAGGTTGACCAAGTTTATAAGGACAAAGCCACTTTGAAATTTGTGATGGAAAAATATGCAATTGAAAAGAGATTTCAATATAGGACAGTGAGGTCAAATGCAATCAGGTAAATAGTTTGTATATATAAATACATAACTGTATATTTTGTTTTAATTATTCGTATATTGATGTGTTAAGCTCTATTTGCTGATGTAGTTATACGCTGAAATGTATTTCTGATGAATGTGAATGGTTAATGAAAGCATCAAATATCAACAAGTCTGGAATGTTTAGGATTCGAGTATTTAATATAGATCATACTTGTCCTTTGAAGGATAAAGTATATTCACAAAAACATGAAACAAGCATGCTGATTGATGGAATTGTTAAGCCTAAGCTTGCTGATCACAAGAGAAAATATACACCTTCTGATAAATAGAGTGATGTGAAAATATATCTGGGAGTTGATTTTAATACTCGTTGGCTTGGAGGGCTAAAAAGAAGGTTTTGATTCCCTTGAGGGACACCACTTCTGCATCTTACAACAAACTTCTTGCATACTTGTATATGATGGATATTACATATCCAGGCTCGCATATACATCTGAAGAAAATCGATAAAAATGAGTTCTTATATCTTTTTGTTGGGTTGAATAGTTTCATAGAAGGCTTTGATCATTGCAGGCATGTAATCGTTGTTGATGGAAGTCATCTAAAAGGACCATATAATGGGACGTTTGTGGCTGCAAGTACAATGGATGGAGCAGGTATGTTTCAGTGTGTTTTTGAATGTATATTTTTATATAAATAAAAATGTAGGACATATTTTTCCACTGGCCTATGGTATCATTGATTCAGAAAATGATACCGCTTGAACTTGGTTATTTGTACAACTAAGGGAGGCTTATGGGAAAATGAGTAATATGTGTGTTGTCTCTGATAGAAATGAGAGCATTATAAAGGCAGTGACAAGAGTGTATAATAATGTGCCGCATTATGCTTGTATGTGACATTTATGGGGTAATGTTGAAAAGAAATTTAGAAAGTCCTCGAAGGAGCTAAGTCTTGTATTTTATACAATGGCAAAGACATGCAATAAACTTGAGTTTGATAGACTACTGGATACTGTAGAAAAGGTTGATGTAGATGTGAAAGAATATTTGGAGCTTGCTGGATATGATAAGTGGTCTAGGAGTCATGCAGAAACTCATTGGGAATGGGTTATGACGTCTAATATTGCAGAGAATATAAATGTTGCACTAGTGTCTGCGGGGGAATTACCAATTTTTAATTTTCTGAAAGAGGTTAGACTGATGTTTAGGAGATGGAATCATGACAACAAATACGAGACAGCATGCACATTTACTCCGTTGATTGAAAATTTTCAGAATATACTTATCGAAAATGAAGCAATGAGCACACGATTGGGGGTATGTTTATGTATATCTAATATTGATTAATCAATAATTAATTGTTTAAAAATTGTATAAAGACAGTTATGCACACAGTTAAAATTAATACATATACAATTGCATAAATTTATACATATTCATAAATTTGTTTGTATGAAACAGGTTGTACCGTCGACTGAATATATACATAATGTGACTGATGATGGTAGGATTTTTGTTGTCTGTTTAAAGAATAAAACATGTAGCTGTGGAAAGTTTCAATACGAAGAAATACCATGTGAACATGCTTGGGATGTACTGAAGCGAAAAAGTCTAGTAGCTGATGGATATTGCTCGGATTTGTATAAACCAATGACAGTTTTAAAGATTTATGAAATACCAATTTATCCATTGCCTAATGTAGCAGAATGGGTGATACCTGAATACATAATGTATGATGAAGTTCGGCCTCCAAAATTCAAAAGACCTCCAGGAAGGCCAAAAAAGAAACCTCGTACAAAAACAATACGTGAATTGCTTGGTCTCAAAGGGAAGCATACATGTAGCACATGTGGAGTTGCATGTCACAATAGGCGTTCTTGTAGAAACAAGCCTTAAGAAGTTTAATGAGCTCTTTCGATTATATTGGAGTGTAATATTGAATTTTATAGATACTTGAATGTTATTCGCAATTGGTTTTGTGTTTAAAACTATATGCGTTGGAATGGTGATGATGGAATAAATTTGTCATGTCCTATTAACAGTGAGCATTTTTGTTCTTCTCTTTGTATTCATGCTCTTGTATATAGTATGAGGTATCGTTGTTGTATATATTGTCCATATACATAAATTGTATATGTATAAGTTATATTGAACATATTATTCTCTTTGTATTTATGCTAGTACAAATAATTCTATGTGTATTTGTTCTATTGAAATATTTTCCTCTTTTTGAATAGAAAATGTATATGTACACTCTATATTTATACTTTATGAATGATTGTATAAGCTGGCTAGATTTATACAGTTAATGTATAAATATATGTTGTTATTTAAGTGGTTTGTATATTTATACTTTATGAACTATTGTATAAGCCTAACAATGTATATGTATATACTCAACATAAAACATACTCCTAGATTTATACAGTTCATGTATAAATATACGTTGTTATTTAAGTGGTTTGTATATTTATACTTTATGAACGATTGTATAAGCCTAACAATGTATATTTATATACTCAACATAAAATATACTCCTAGATTTATACGGTTAATGTATAAATATACGTTGTTTTTTAAGTAGTTTGTATATTTATACTTTATGAACGACTATATAAGCCTAACAATGTATATATATATATATACTCAACATAAAATATACTCCTAGATTTATACAGTTAATATATAAATATACATTATATAAGTTGATTTGTATAATTATTAAAGTGTTAAACTACATATATAATGAAATTAACAAAAAATAAAGAAGTAAAAGACTTAAATGATCAAACGAGTATATTACAATAAAAAAATTGGGAAGTTCAAAACATTTAAAGTTATTATGCATGTCATTTGCATATACAAAAGAAAACAGAAATTTAGTACTATTGTTCTAATTAATTGTGATCCTTTCACTGCTATCACAATCTCTGTGAATCCTAATTGGCATGTATGGTGCCTTGCTGTCACTAGTGGCATCGGCTTGGATCTTTTGCATTCCATAATTCCACAATAATGCAGCATATCAAATACGTGTGAACTCTGAATCGAAGGAATTTTGAACCCCATTTCCATTACTGTTATGGTCTGCATAAGCAACAACATATAGTCCACAATCGCTGAAAATAAAACACATCAAATTTTATGATCAGTATAAAATTAACAATAGAAATAAAAATAACCATAATAAAACTTACAGGCTTCCTTCAGTTTGTTGTGGTATATCCTTGACATAAATCATTTCAAACGAGTCAAATTCAGAGTGGGACTTGTATTTTCGGTGTGAATATATGTCAATGTCTTTCTTCCCGTAAAAACTAGACTTAGATAGATACATGGGAATAAGTTGTGCATATTTCTTGATCTTATTTTCAACTTTTGAATCGTGTAGTGCATCACCACTAAGAGAATCATAGATCTATATACATCTATCATTAAAGGACACAACGATCAAAATTCAATGAAAGATCTCCTTGATGTTAATAGGAATGAGAATGTTATCAACTGTGTGCCAAGATGCAGCAACATACATTTTGTATCCATTAATGTATTCAAAAATCAACTTCTTCGTACTGTCCTTATTGATATTACTTTCAAAGTTATAATAAGCATCCCAGATTTTGTGAATCAAATTATATAAATTGCAATCGACTATAATAATACTGAATGTGTTGTTGTCGGAGTACTTGGCTCTTTTGCGTATGTAATACAAAATGGCATCTTTGTGTTGTAAAAATAAGTAGTTATAATTTGTATAAAATTGTCATTTATACAGAATATATCAATTGTATAATGAAATAAATAATATTACGCTTACTGAGTCATCAAGCAATTGATCTTTGTATGCAAACTTATAGAATCAGTTCTTGTTTTGGACAGTGACAATTTCAAAATGAAACCACATTTGTAACAATCTTTTTCTTTTTCTATCGCTCTTCTTTGTTCTTCCTAACAAAATCAAAATCAAAATCAAACTAGAGCTTTATACAAATATATGTATATATAATTAAATATGTATATTTAGTAAGTACAAAACGATTTACTTTGTGTTATGCTTAACAAGCAGGCCTTCATTTAACCATTTCTATAAATACATATACAGAGTTGTAAGATCCACATCCGACATTGAAAGAAATGGATGTTTCAAATCAAACATGAAAGGAAACCTGAATGAACTACCTGAAATGTAACAAGTCATAAATAATCATTATAAGACTAACATTCATTGGTATGTCTGTATTATTGTGTAAATAATAAATTTTGTTGTACCAGACTCTGATTCGAATGATGTCACATAAGGTAATGTGTTGAATGGGCCTGGACGCCTTTCCCTAGGAATTGGTAATGGTGTGTACTCGTCCACAGCTAACAAAGGATGTAACACCATGCTTCTTTCTGGATTAAGGTTTGATTAGTCATCATGTACCATCTGAAGAGGTGTTGGACACATAAAAACTTCCTTAACAACTAATTTATTGACATCGGATGATCCTGATTTGTTTGTATCTGTAAATTTTGCCTTATCCATCTTTTCAGTTTTGTCATATATAACATTCAATAAATCCTGCTGTTATAAAATAATAAACAAAAAAGAATTCAAATAATCATATTATATACAATTATAAATTCAAATTTATGAAGTTAAAAATTGAGAACTACATACAAATGATGAATTGTTGAAGTCTGCTTGATCATTCATGAATTAGGATCCCTCTTTGTTAACTTCAATTGGAACATCATGACAATCCTCCTTCTAAATATATAATATATGTAATATAAATAAATGTTTATATATTATAAAAAAAAATAGTTGTTGACAAATTCAAACATCCAAAGTGTTTTGAACCTCACAAATATTTGGAAACTCTGAAGTGTTCTGAATCTCAAAAGTGATTGAAACCTCGGAATTGTTGTGAACCTGCAACAAATATCACTTGGTATATTAATAATAATTATGTCTACATAATTATACAATTTGTTATACAAATTGAATGTTGATATTAAATTATACAACTGACAATTATACATGTGTTGGATAGTTAGTTAATTGTATATGTATACTGACCATATATGAATATATATATATGTGTGTTATTTATTTGAAAAAATTAAACTGTATATGTATATTTAGTTTATTTGTATATAGCAATTGATAATGTTGTTTATAACACAAAATTAATAAATTACTTGTGGATCGAAAGTGTTTAATTGTTGACCTAAAGGGCTAAATCTTGAGTGTCCAAGTAGAGAATGTAAATGTGACTGGTGAATACTAACTTCTGGATTAAATGATGGAACTGTTACTCGAACAACCTTATGCGGAAAATTTAAGAAAATATACATTATATACAAAACGCCATAAAAGTTTGAATGATCAACAATATAAATAAGTATAATACCTCTTGATCATATAGATCATTATAAACAGATTGACAGTTCAATTCAGAATGTGAATGTCGAGAAGGTTCTTTGGACTGATCGACACTAACTGTTGGCACTTTATGTGTAACTTCTACACCATCGCCCTGAAGTGGAAACATTAATTGTATATTTATTTATTTATTATGTATAAAGATTTATGTATTGTTCTCTATTAACAAACCTTATCCTCCACATTCTTGATTTTGATAGAATCCAACACAACTTTGAAGTTCTTTTCAATTAAGTTCCTTAAATTAGTAAATTGTTTCTCCATCTGAAATTGGGCATATATAAGTAACTTTAATGTTAAATATACAAATTAAATAGTAGTTGAATAAAAAGAAAATTTAAAAAATCAATATCGATATTTTGAATTGATCAAACTTATCACGCAATATACTGAAATCAAGTGACTTGCTGGTGGATGATATTTCAGAAGCAACACTTGATTTAATCTCAACATTTTGCTTAATGCCTGTATAGGAAGAAACATTAGCACGTTGTTTAGCTTGCCTCTTCGAAAGTGGTGACTTGGATCATTTTGAAACATTGGCATGTCGAGGTGACTTTCTTAAACAAGGCTGCTTTGAAATAACCCAGGGTGGTGTCTTCTTCTGAATAGGAGTGACTGTCTGCCTTGATTTCTTCTAAGGAGGAGATGAACAAGTATCAACTTTTTATTTTCTCTTATTTTTTGGACGTGGAGGATCCTGAAAATCATCGTCTGAATCATTTGCAGCTGATATTTCTGTTGGAGATTGATTTGATTGAACATACTCAGGAGGCAATTCAAGAATCTTAAGTTTCATTGGAGTTGGACTTGGATTCTGAAAAACAAGCTGCAAATTATACACACGTTTATATTGACATATTCATTAATAAATCATTCAAATATGATGTATGTATTTGTATAATTTTGTGCAATTGTATATGTCTAAATGAACATTATACAAAAGGTTTCCTTATAAAAATGCAAAAACTTATACATAAACAATGCACAAAATTATACAATAAACAACTTATACATACATATATACATTGCACAAACTTATATGTATATCTATATTTATATAGTTCACAGATTTATATGTATATTTATATATTGGCAAAAACTTATATATATATTAATACAGGGCACACATTTATACATATATTTTCCTAGAACACAAACTGATATATAAATTTATATAGTTATAGATATACAATATTTATTCAGAGCATAAACTTATACATATATTTATACAGTGCATACCGGATTGTTGTCGTCTCTGAACATGCCCTTCGCAAAGTACTCTAGACCAGGGAAATCCTTTTTTGTCTTCCAATTGAGGATCCTAGGGATGTGGTCAGATATTTTAACAGCAATTTCCTCATCAAAATTCGAACAACATTCATAAAGGATGAATGAATGTATGTAGAACAACGTTCACAGTAATACTTCCCATCATGTTTAATCTTGTTGTGCAAATGTAGAATTTGAAGGTCAAACGTCTTTTTGCCCCATGGATAGTCAATGTATCAGCCCGATTCAACTAAATCAACGTTTTTCCTATCAATTACAGTAGATGTTGGTTCTTCAGAAAGGATGAATGAATGTATGTAGAACAATATAGCAAATTTTACAACATCATCATTATTATCCCCCAAACCTTGTTAGAAAAATCATCAATCAATTATTTCTTTGTTATGACTTTTTCAACACCAAAATACTGAAGAATAATCCTATATGATTCTTCAGTATTAAAGACAAAATCATTCTCATTGTCTGAATATTTTAACCCATATATGACAGCAAAGTCACAAATGGTGAATCAGAGAGTGATGCCATTTACATGTATCAGGATTGCATTTTTTGAGCTACCCTCAATCTCTCTCAAAAACATGCACCTAATAAGTTGTTCTTGAACATGACACCTACTAATGCTAGACAATTGGGCAAAACATGTGAATCCACAAAATCGATTATACTGAGTTTCAGAAAGCTTTTCAGCTAACACATTTAGTACTTCAATATTTGTGTAACACTGCATGTGAGGTGTGCGTGTTGGTTCTCTTTTGCCTAAAAATTTAACAACATGAAAAAAAATGCATATACAATTTTACTAAAATATATATGTATACATAACTAAGACACAAATACATATATCAAAATGTATGAAATAGATTTTAAATGAAAATAACCTATACAAGTTTTATAAAGAAAAAATACATTATACAAACTGATTTCAATTGCATAAATATCTATATTGTATATATAGATAAATTGTTATACCGCTACTAATACAATAACTATTGATATTATGGTTATACAAACAAATTCAAATGTATAATTATTTACATTGTATGTATAGTGAAATACAAACAATTTATGTATGTGTATAAGTTTGTGCAATTGTACATGTCTAAATGAACATTATACAAAAAGTATCCTTATACAAATATAAAAACTTATACATAAAACAATGCACAAAATTGTATCAATTGTATAAATGTATATACTGTATATATAGAGAAGTTGTTATGACACTACTAATACAATAACTATTAATATTATACATTATACAACCAATTTCAAATGTATAATTGTTTACCTTGTATGTATAGTTAAATAGTTCTATTTTATACATTTAGTTTGGATATTAACATATTGACTATACACAACTGTATAAATAAACAGATACAAGACATAAATCAACATAGAAAAGAGAAAATATAAAGAATAATATACAATCGTAAAACATACAAAAATAATAATTATATAAATACCTCATCATGCTCCAATGAGCTAGAAACAACCACTTCCTTTGTTTTTGCGTTGTCATCTGTATAATTAGTTATTTTTTCTTTCCTTTTTTTACTTGATCCAACATCAAACTGATCTTTCTTACCTTCCTCCACAATACTAATGTTGGATTGCTTCGATTTTGCACTTATTTTCTCTAATCTTATTGGGTCATTTTTTAATTTGGATTTGATCTCTTGCATTGCGTTGGATTTGGACATTGAACCTGCAACCTCCACAAAATTTTGAGTTAGACCCAAGAAAAACGATGGTTGTTCAACATTATTTTCCCCAGGCAAGTGTATACCTCTTGTGAATCTTTTAGATAGAGACTGAACATTCATTGTTTGAGTGAAAACTTTGTATGGATGATGAACTGATGTGAAAAATAGCTTGAAAAAACTGGGGGGGAAAAATAGATAAAAATTTAAATTAATCGATTGAGATAAGTTTTGGCGGTACCTGAAATTTTTGAAACCGCAATTGAGAACGTGTGGTGAAGATTTAAATTTTCAAACTGATTTTGGGGAGAAAATTTGAGAGAAATTGAAGAAAATAGGAGATATAAACGAGAAGAAGATATTGTATAAAAGGGAATAACGTCAGTTTTTTATTTTTTTTACTTATACAAATCGGTGGGACCCATTAATAGCAAATTGACCGAGACCTTTGCTCCTCAAAGGAAATAAATAAAACGGTAGCTACTTTATTTATTTTACATTAATAGTTTGTCATTATGTACAATTATCCCATTTTTTTAAGAAAAAATTGCATAACTAAGCTAACATTTGATAGTTAATTATGCTATATTACTACAATTTAAATTAATTAGGAAAAATGGTTATTGTTTAAAAAAATGGCTAAGTCAGGCCCCACTTTTTTGTATCAAAACGTGTAGAATCCCTTTTCTCCTCCACACACTATCACACTTTACCACATCAACTTAATTTGCTCCTTAAATCTCTCAACCCCCCATAAATTACTTAACCGAATCAAAATTTAAATTTTGAAAATTTTGATCAACTTCCTAACCGTGCAAAATTAATTCCAGGTATCCTCTATTCATTTTTTTTTAACTTCCATCATTTTTTAATTTTTGGTATTTGCACAATATTTCTTATTTTCCCCACTTTCATAGTTCCATAGCCATAATCTTGATTCCTTCGGTATAATCATCACACTCATTTAAATTATGGAGGAACAATCTTCATCTAAGAGAATTTCTAGAGGTATAGATTTGCATGCAACAAATTCGGTTGAAAGTTTATCTTTTTCGTAGGGATTAACTCATGATCTTGAAGGAATTGCAGGGTCACTGTCAAATCTAAAGTTATTGATGACTCAAACATAGCAAAGAAGAAGATTAGATCGAAGTTTCGCAATGATCCCATCGGGATGGGGTTAAAAGCTCCAAAGAAAAAACAAGATGAAAAAAAGAGTTAATAATTTTGATTTGATGATCCCTGAAAAAAAAAGTACAAGAAATATATTTCAGTAAGAACGATTCAAAAACAATTGTGGGAGATGATTATGGTGCAATGGACCAACACGAAGCAAAAGATTTAAAGTTATAGCCTTGTTTTCATTTTTTTTCTTTTCAATTTGTATATGACATGATAAATGAGTTATAATTTTAGTTAATTGTATATATTAAATAATTAATAACCAACATATGTATAAATAATCAGTTATGCTATTTGTAAGATTACATTTATACAAGACTAATATTGTATAGTTATTCAACTACACCTATTTTTATAATGAAGGTCTGTTATTTGTATATTTCGTGTACAATCTATATAATATAAAGCTCAAATCGTCACATATACAACTGATATAAATAAATCAAAAATTATTCAATTATACACATTTGTTGACTTAAAATATATAACGAATTAAATATAATCTATATAATATGGATCGAGTTCAAACCGTAACATATACCAACTGTTATAAGTCAACTAAAAATTATTCAATTATACACATTTGTTGACTTAAAATATGCAACAACTTGTATACAATCTATATAATATATTTTCAAACCGTAACATATACAAACTGATATAAGTAAACGAAAAGTATTCAAGTATACACATTTGTTGATTTAAAATATACAATGAATTGTATACAATCTATATAATATGGAGTAACATATACAAACTGATATAAGTCAATGAATTTTTTTTTCAATTATACACATTTGTTGATTTAAAATATACAACGACTTATATACAAACTATACCATATACAATATGCCTAGACACATAAACACACACAAACAAACTTAATCTGAAATTCAATACCAATGATATACATATACAAATGATTTTCAAGCAATTAACTACTTCATATAGAATGTTAATACGCTTAAAACTATTTTAAACTTATAAATAACTATACAATTCAAATGGATATTCGTAGTCAATAACATAACACTGCAAATTAAATAGAAATTAACCAAAAATATATATATGAAATACATATAAATTGAATGTGGTTAGAAAAATATACAACTTGTAATGGGTAGATTGTTGTATACAACCCAACAAAAAATCAATGAATTCTGTTCTAATTTTGAAGAAATTTTGATATAATGAACACAATGAGTACTCTGTGTTTCGTCAAGAAGAAGAGGAAAATTACGCGGTTAAGCTAACTTATACTACTTAATTACTCATCATAGCTATAGTTTGCTATTATTACCACTCACGACTAACATTATATATTAATTATGTGGGCTGACTTCGAGTTTATATAATTAGCCACGTTTGTATATGTATAAATTGCCAGAATATACAAATACATATGTATAATATACAATTATCTAACCGATATACATATACAATTCACCTCTCTCCCACTCTCTTCCCTCTCTCGCTCGCCTCTGTCCTCCCTCTCACAATCTCGCTTGACATATATACAAATGCATATCTATAATATACAACTATCTAACTGATATACATATACAATTCACCTCTCTCCCACACTCTCTGCCCTCTCTCGTTCGCCTCTCTCCTCCCTCTCCCAATCTCGCTCGCCTCTCTCCTCCCTCTCCCAATCTCGCTCGCCTCTCTCCTCCCTCTCCCAATCTCGCTCGCCTCTCGCCTCCCTCTCCCAATCTCGCTCGCCTCTCTCCTCCCTCTCCCATCTCGCTTGCCATATATACAGATACATATGTATAATATACAATTATCTAACCGATATACATATACAATTCACCTCTCTCCCACTCTTTGCCCTCTCTCACTCGCCTCTCTCCTCTCTCTCCCAGTCTCGCTCGCTTCTCTCCTCCCTATAACATGTAGCTATGAATTGTAATTATCAAACTATAGCTATGGAGAGTAATTAGGCTATTTTTGAGTGGCTATATGTGAAAGTTCCTCAAAAGTCTTATTTGGTAACGTATTCAAATTAAACTAAATGACCTTTAATTAAGGTATTATCTTCCTTAATTACCGCATAATTAGTTATATATAATTAAACATGATATTATATAATTATTTTACAAAAAGGGCGAAATATACAAATCTGATTCGCTATCTATTTAAACTATTGCTATGATGCGTAAATAGGCAAACTGTGATTAAGGAAGCCTAATACTTTAGCTTAAATGCTACTTCCACAGAAGGAAAGATTTAAACAAAAGGAGAGGCCGGAAATAATGGTTATAAAGAAAATCAAAACAAGAAAGGTAGACGTAATATCATAAATCACAAGGGAAATGAGTGTTATAGAGCGAAACCTCAAGGGAGATCTATGAAATTATCTCAATTTTATAAGGTATAAGATTGGGATATTTACATAATTGTCTATTACAATTAAATTATTCATCTGATCATATCCATTTACTTTCATATCCATTAAAGTATATTTACCCGTTATTCACTCTTTATTAAGCGCTAAAATGTGAACCAAATACAAAGTTACCTCCAACAACTCAAATTGAAACCGTGCCAAAAACATGATATTAGGCCCCAAATTCAAATATGAAATCTCTGTATTAAAGAGCAAAGCCAAATCGACTTCAAATTTTAGATGCTTAAATAAACACTAATAACATTTATATGCATACTCCAAACCACCTTTCATTCTAAGAACTCGAAGCTACATTACACATGAGTCATGACGAGTCTCTATGAGTGAAAACACAAAGGACATAGATCAACTTAATTATAATTAATTAATAAGAAATAGAAGCAACGTCACAAAACATACATCAAAATACAAGATTTTAACATAAGTGACCTATAGTAATAATCCAATTACTCCATAGAACTATAGAATTAAGCACCATTGCTAGCTAGTTGTATAAGCATTGGGATTTGCCTTAGGATTTGATTCAATACTTTTAGTCCTCTGGAGATTAGTATTAGTCGTCGTCGGAGCACGATGAAGCCTGCATCTGAATGAACCTGCGTCACCATAAAAACGAGTTTAAATTATATATATTGATAATATAAAAAAATATTGCTAAATCTTTTTAAAAAATTCACCAAAACTAACTTTGTATAATACGTACAATGATGAACCTAACTTTTGGACACAACTCAATTACTTATATTTAAAAAATAAATCATACAAATATACTAAGTAAACACTCATTTGTCTGAAATTTTCAGATTAAAAGTGATTGAGCATCCATAGTTTATAAATTTCGAATTTGCCTCTGAGTACGTAACATTGATTGGTATTTTAGCATAAATAGTAAAGTAATTTGTTAGTACAAATAAAATTACATTGAGAATGTTTAAAAAAAATTATTACATTGTTAGTGTATATAACTGTATCGAAGTTTATTTTTTTTTAAAAAGGAACCTGCATGAGTCGTCGGAGAGCAAAGACAACTGTTCTTCGACATACTTCCTTGCCTTGCTAATCCTCCCGTCGTTACATTTTCCGATGTCGGAGATATATTTTCCGGTTCCGTCGATGAATTAATCTCCACCTTCATATCCTTAGTTGTAATTGCTCCAGCTTCCATATTCCCTCTTCTAACTGGAAAAAAAAAAAAGATCACACCAAATTTCATTAAAAAAAGTTTACAACTCAATTCACTAAGATGAGTACTAATACGAAATTAAAAGAAGGTGGAGAATATTTCGTTTTCTCTATGATTAATATCTTTTTTTTTTAAAGACGAAAAGATTTTCAAATCTCATAATTTACGATGATGGCCTTGATTTTGAACTTACTTGATCTTGGATGTGTAAGAAGTTGTGTTTTTAGCAATATTATTGGGGTATGGCTTTTTAAATAAAGATAAGAACTTTGGGAAAAGGGAAGTTATAGTTCAACAGGATTCATGAGGGTTAACTTTTCTTTTTTTTTGGTTTTTCATGATTTGGAGCGTCGATTAAATTTGATCGCACACTGCATGATCGATTCAAAAGTGACAGAGTTTTTTTCATATCTAGAGTTTGAACTCGAGACTTCTGGTTAAGGATAAAACAGTCCTATCACTGCACCACAACTCATATTAATTTCGTAAGGATATTTGGTTGTGGGTAAAACTAAATGGATAAGGAAAAAAAAGTGATGGGAGTGCACTATAGTAGTAATTAAAGCAAAGATAGCTATAGTCATATCTATTTATTATATAAATATAATAACATAATACAACTTTCATCTTTATAAATTCAAATATCTTTAGTCTTTTTCTTCCTTTGGTGTCACGAGAGATATAATCAACTCCATAAAATGTCCCATCTGCATCCAAAATTTAAATCACTTTATGGTCATCACTCAACCACTCCAAATATCCAATATCAATACAAGAAAACTTTAATCTATTTCCTATTTTTTTTAGAATTTGTTTTATTTGGGTACGTGGACATGTGGAGAAAAAATATCATTACTGAAAATTATGACATTAGCTACGAAATTTATCGATAATCATCAAGTAATTCATCGATAAAAATCTTCTAATTGATTAATTAATTTTTCTTATAAATTATCGCTAATTAATAGAGTAGCTAAATGGGATAAGGTTGAAATTTTTGTTGTATAGCTACTATATTTGTTCACTCCTTATTTTCTAATAAAAGTGTGTAGAAGTTTGAGAGCATTTTGTGGAAAGTAGTGCAAGAAAAAGCTCTTTTTGTTTGTTCATTTTTTATACAAAATTTATTGACCAATTAATGTAAAGTTACATCGAGTAAAAAAAGCTTTCAATTAAAAGTGGATAGATGTTATTCATTTTTTTGTTTGTTCATTTTTTATACAAAATTTATTGACCAATTAATGTAAAGTTACATCGAGTAAAAAAAGCTTTCAATTAAAAGTGGATAGATGTTATTCATTTTTTTGTTTGTTCATTTTTTATACAAAATTTATTGACCAATTAATGTAAAGTTACATCGAGTAAAAAAAGCTTTCAATTAAAAGTGGATAGATGTTATTCATTTTTTTGTTTGTTCATTTTTTATACAAAATTTATTGACCAATTAATGTAAAGTTACATCGAGTAAAAAAAGCTTTCAATTAAAAGTGGATAGATGTTATTCATTTTTTTGTTTGTTCATTTTTTATACAAAATTTATTGACCAATTAATGTAAAGTTACATCGAGTAAAAAAAGCTTTCAATTAAAAGTGGATAGATGTTATTCATTTT
>JAJOOO010029234.1:0-14789 GCA_029582685.1 Solanum piurae
ACCTTTCATGCTCTTAGACCATACACAAATTTACATCATATCACATTACCTTCACATAATCAACATTACTCAAAACAACAACCATCCAACTTTGCCTACAAGGCCATGATCACAACATACTTATAAAGTAAACACCTCCCCACTTTCAATGGGATCAAACCTTACAATTCTAAAATCTACAACATAAATATAAAATACTAGAATCAATAATCTATTCACAACTTCATCATCATCATAAACCTTAGGTCACAATTGCCTATTCAAGGCCAACATCCAATGTAACACAATTGACCATCAATTCCTCGTAATTCAATATAGAACAATACATAAATCAATAACCCATAACAATCTACACATTAATATCACATTATTCGCTCATAATCAATAGACCCACTTTAGACCCAAAATTAGGGTTTCAAGATATGCAAGGGTTCATGGGGTTTTTGACCTTTAAACAATCAATAGTAACATAAATCATCATTTGAAATACTTTCATGCAAGAATCCAATATTAGAATTGAAATTGGGTTTTTTAGTGTTTTTGAAAAACATTGAATTCACTTTGATTTGGCTCTTTGATTGAAAGGAGAATCAAAGATAAAATCCCCATACCTTTGTGATTAATTTCTTTAGAATTTGAAGGATAAATCAGTAGGAACCCATTCCCTAGCTTGAAGCTTCATCAATGGCTTCCATGGAGTTCTAGAGAGAGAATTTATTTGAGAGAAAAGGTTCACTTTGAAGAATGGGGTCTTATTCTAGATCTTGAGGTTTTAACCCACTTAAAATACCCTAAAATAGGTATAATAACCGATTATAATAATTCTCCAAAGTACCCAAACTATCCCTCACTTAGTTGGACCCTTTTAAACAAGTCAAACTTGCGTTCTATTTTCACAGATTTCGTCGGGAAACAAGTCCGCGACGTGGAGGTGTTCCCGTAAGTTTTCATAAATTAAATTCCAAGACAGTAGAGTCCGCTATGTCTCCGCGTTGCGGAGACACTTTTTGGCCATAGGTGGAGCAGGTCCGCGACGCGGAGCTACTCCCTCTATGCATAACCTGCAAGCTGCCTTGGCAGCTTGCTTGGCCAAGGTTGGGGTCCTCGTCGGGGACCCTTAGGGTGGTCCCGGGGAGTCGTATTTGAATCTTTTGACCCTAAAAACATTTATTAACACCCTAGGGTCACCTTCACTGATTTTATACTCCAAAGAACACATAAAAACATGCAAGACTCACTAGAACACACTAGCACGCAAACGACTAATTTTCGAACGTTTTGAACATCTCTTTGACGTTTGACTTCAAACTCAACTAAACTGACCTATGAACTCAGTTTCAAACATTTATAAAAGTTTATCAACTACTAACACGCATGTGAAGCTCCAATTATCCTATTTCATTTTGAGGGGTGTTACAATTGTGCTATGGTTTCCTTCCTTGTTAGTATTGATTTAAGGTGAGAGCTACCTTTCGTTAGGAGAATTAAGTTAAGGATGAAATCCTAAGATGGTAAGTATGTATGATGGCCTAAGGTGGTACTTAGTGTGAGGGAGATTATGGGGTCTTACTCATACATTGCACAAGTATGACTTGAAGCTACTTATGAGAGTCTAAGGCTTTACTAGTTGTATGGACTATGTTTAGGATGACCAAAAAGGGATACTTAGCTTCGATGGGATTATGGGGTCTTGTCCATGCCTTGCACAAATATGCTTTGAGTTTACTTGAAATGGTTCTCTTATGAAGTGAAAGAGTACAGATGAAGAAATGCTTATATGATGCTAATGTTGGATACTTTACTTATGATTATGATATTGTCTCTTATGCTTATAGTTTACGTTTCATGAAGTTTTGGAATATTCTTGTGGATTATGTCTTATGTTGACTAACCTTTATGATATTATGATCTTATGATGTTATGCTAGCTAGGATATTTAGTACATTTGTACTAATGCATACTCTGCCTACATTCTCATCAAATGTAGGGTTTGGAGATTTGAGTTCCATTCTTAAGTATAGGTTTCTAAGGAGCAAGGAGTTGAAGATTTGGTTGAGTCCTCATATCTTCGAGGACAAAGCCACTATTTCCTTTATGTCTTTTATTTTCATGTCATGAGATTATTCTGTGGGTTGTGTCCCAAAGGTTTTAATTCAAAGTTGAGTTTAGATTCCGCTTGCTTTTATAAAACACTTCGATTGTATGGTTAAAGTTTTAAAAATTTCCGTACTTTTCTTTTATCTTATGCTATGAATGATAAGGGTTTGTATGAGTCCCCTACGGGGTCAAGTACGCCGTGTCTCTTGTAGGATGTACCCCTGGGTCATAACATCATGGATCTCAATTTCTTACTAAAAAAATTCCTCAAATTCTTGGGACTCACCTAGAGAACCTACCTATGACTCGTACATATAGGTCGATGGACCATCCTAGTGAATCGTCAGAAAAGTAATCGAACTTAACATTTTTGGATCTTTGAGTCCCAACCACGAAAACTGACCTATTGTCTGTGTGTTAGTCCACTGGCCGTAGGTGGATCCATCAGAACTAGTACTAGATCTTGAAGAAATTGTAATTCTACCTTTTTAGAATCTGAGGTGTTACATGACATTTCTCTCTAAATGATCAAAAGAGGAGAAACTTAACGAAAAGTCTACGGAGGCATAGAGGTCCAAGACCGGTGATGGTGACTTTTCACATTCGAGTTGGGATGAACATGGTTGTTTAAAATTTTGACAAAGGTTCTCTGGTCAAGCTTCCCCTAATGCTTCGACTCCTAAATTAAACAATGATTGGGTGTCTAACCCTTAACTTCTGGGAGGAAATGGTCGTGGATCTTTATTGTCTACTTGTACTAGGTGTGGAAGAAATCATGAGGGTAAATGCCTAGACGGATATAATGCATGATTTTTTGTTGTAAGACGGACCATAAGATAAGGTATTGCCCCTCATTTTCTAATAATAAAGGAGATAATCATCGACGATGTCAACCTTACCCTTCGTCAGGTTCTAGTGGGAGTTATAAGTAAAACAAATATTATGCACTTCAAACTCGCCATGAGCAAAAGGGTTCTTACGATCTGGTTACAAATATGTTTACAGTGTTTCATCTATATGTTTATGCTTTGCTTGATCCCGGTACTACCTTTTATTTAATAATACCATATGTGGCCATAAGGTTTGACCTTCTTCTAGATGTGTTGTGCCACCCTTTTTTGTATCTACTCCTATTGGTGAATCTACTGTGGTTAAGAGAATATATAGAATGCGTCCTGTCTCCTTATCCCATAGATTCACTCATGTTGATCTTGTTGAGCTTGATATGTTATATTTTGATGTTATTCTTTGTATGGAATGTTTGTATTCATATTATTCGTCTATTGATTGTAGAACTTCAGTAGTCAAGTTTGAGTTTCCAAATGAACTCATCCAAGAGTGGGAAGAGGGAAATTTTATGCCTAAGGGTCAATTTTCTCTTATCTTAAAGTTAGTAAAAGGATTTCTAAGGGTTGCACGTACCATTAGGTATATGGATTTTGAAACCCCTACTATTGAGTCGGTCCCCATTGTTACCGAGTTTCTGTAAGTTTTTCCTAATGATTTACCCGGTGTTCCTCCTAGAAGGGAAATAGACTTTAGTATTGATCTTCTCCAAGATACGCGGCCTATCTGTATTCCTCTTTATCGTATTGACCCGGTAGAACTTATAGAATTAAATGAGCAATTGAAAGATTTGTTATATAATTGTTTCATCCGACCAAGTATCTCTCCATGGGGTGCTCCAGTTTTGTTTGTTCAAAAGAATGATGATTGGCTTTGTATGTGTATTGACTATTGGAAATTGAACAATGTAAACATTAGGAACTAATACCCTCTTCCAAGGATAGATGATTCATTTGATCAACTAGAAGGAGAAAGTTACTTCTCTAAGATTGACCTCTAGTAGGGTAATCACCAATTGAGGATGAAGGAAGATGACATTTAGAAGAAAGATTTTCGATCTTGGTATGGTCATTGTGAGTTTTTGGTAATGTATTCTGGCTTAACTAATGCTCCGACTGCATTAATGGATTTGAAGAACATGGTGTTTAGATGATAACTTGACATGTTTGTGATTATGTTTATCAGCAATATATTTATTTACTCAAAGAGTGAGGATGATCATATTGATTATTTAGGAATTGTGTTGCAAGTCCTCAAGGACCAACAACTCTTTGTAAAATTTAGTAAATGTAATTTTTGGTTAAGATCTGTGGCTTTTTTAGGCCACACTGTTTCCGATAAGTGTATTGAGTTATATCCTAAGAAAACCAGATGCAGTTAAGAGTTGGCCTAGACCTCTATCCACTTAAGATATTCAATGTTTCTTGGGTTTGGCTGGTTACTAAAGGAGGTTTGTTGAAGGGTTTTGTTTGATTGCCCTTCAATTGACTGAATTGACCCAAAATAAGATTATGTTTGTATGGGTTGAAGCTTGTGAAAAGAGTTTTGAAGAAATGAATGATAAACTTACCTATGCTCTGGTGTTAACTTTAGAGGAAGGATCAGATGGATATATGGTTTATTGTAATGCTTGAAGAGTTGGACTAGGGTGTGTTCTGATGTTGATTAGGAAAGTTATTACTTATAGTTTACGACAACTTAAGATTGATGAAAAGAACTATCCTACCCACGATTTGGAACTAGCAACAGTTGTTTTCTCCTCAATGATTTAGAGGCATTACTTATATGGTGCTCATGTTGATGTTTTTACCGACCACAAAAGTTTGCAATATGAGCCTAAGTAGAAAGATCTAAATTTTCGCCGAAAAAGGAGGCTTCAGCTACTAAAAGAAAATCACATCACTGTCATTTATAACCCTGACAAGGCGAATGTGGTGGTGATTAATCTTAGTCAGTTATCAATGGCTATTGTTGCTCATGTATAGAATTATAAGAAGGAGTTAGTTTAAGATGTTCATAGATTTGCCCGATCGGGTGTTCGCTTGGTTGATTTCACCAAAGGCGGTGTTATATTACATAACGGTTTAGAATTGTCTCTTGTGTCAGATGTGAAAGCCAAGCAAGGTCATAACTAGAATTTTGTTGAATTGAAGGAAATGGTGCTTAAAAAATTCATTGAGGTTTTCTCCCAAGGGGGAGATGATGTACTTTCGTATCGAGTTCGTTTGTGTGTTCCTAGAGTCGATGATTTGAGGGTGCAAATTTTATCAAAAGCCCATAGTTTTCAATATCTCATTCACTCCCACCATAATGTAACGTGACATGCAGTGGTATATTGGTGGAATGGGATGAAGAAGCATATTGAAGAATTTGTCACCAAATGTCTGAATTGTCGACTAGTAAATGTTGAGCATCAAAAGTCAGGAGGTTTATCCAAAGATATTATTATTCCTACTCTGAAGTAAGAAGATTTGAATATGGAATTTAATGTGAGTTTACCCCGCACCCGGTCACAACATGAGTTGATTTGGGTTATTGATGATAAAATGTTGAAATCAGCTCATTTTATTCCTGTCAAGGTTTCTTATTTTGTGGAGGACTGTACTAAGTTGTACTTGAAGGAAATGTTTAGGTTGCATGGAGTTCACTTATCCATTATTTCCAATTGTGGTAACCAGTTTACTTCTTGATTTTGTAACTTTTTATAAAAAGGGCTTGGTACATGTGTTAAGCTTAGTATGGCCTTTTATCCGAAAACAAATGGGAAAACAAAGCATGCTATCCAACATTCCAACATTGGCATGGCTCAATTATAGAATCTTTATGGTTTGTGGTGTAGATCTCCTATTGGTTGGTTTGAAGTTGGCGAGGTGATTTGATAGGTCCCGTGTTGGTACATGAGACTATGGAGAGTGTTTGGTTTATTAGAGAAAGGTTAAAAACATCTCAAACAAAGGGAAACTTAGTCCCCATTATGTGGGCCCATGTTAGATTTTGAGGCATCTTGGTAAATTTTCTTATGAACTTGATTTGCCTAATTATTTGACATTGGTACATCCTATTGTCCATGTTTCCTTGCTGAAGAAATGTGGTGGAGATCTGACATTCATTGTTCCCTTGGATGGTTTGGGAGTTACGAACAATATTTATATGAAGAAGTTCCGATGAGATTTTGGACCAGCAAGTTAAGAAGTTAAGAGATAAGGAAGTTTCTTCCGCAAAAGTTCTTTGGAGGAATCATTTAGTTGAGAATGCAACTTGGGAGGCCGAGGTGGATATGAAGTCTCGTTACCCTCATCTCTTTCCCTCTCACCTCACACTAGCTTGATGTATTTAGTCCTTCATGGTTCATCCTTATGTTATAGTCATTCTCATATTTCCTCATGCATGCATGCTCATAAAAACATGATTTTTGAGAAAAACAGTTAACTTGATTGATTTTTCCATATATATGTGCATTTGAGTATGAATCGCATATAGGCCTTATGAAATGATGTTTTGAATATACTTTAGCTTGGAGTCAATTTTTCACCCTCACATATGTGCATTTATATAATTGCATTCATAATAGGTTGTTATATCTTGTTCCTACTCTCCATATGATGTCTTAAGTTCCATTCGATGAAGAATAGTCCAAAGGGGGTGATACTGTAACACCTCGAATTCAAAAGAGTAGGAAAATGTAGTTTTGGAATGGTGTGTGTGTCTACGGGTCCCATCTACGGACTATATAAGCTTTATGGGCCATAGGTGGAACTTATAGGTAATGGGAAAATAAATTTTTCAAAACAAGTCGTAGTACCCTTTTTACGGGTCAATAGGATGGTCCGTCGTTCCTTAGGCGAGTTGTAGGTAGGTCTCATAGGTTAGCCCATTACAGTTGGTCTCTAAGGTTGGAATTTACAGACCGTAGGAATACCTACGAGGCATACATGGGTTCCTTCTAAAGTTGGCCAAATTAAGAGTCTATGATCTCTTTCTACGGTTGACTAGTATGGTCTATAGAAGGACCTACGGATCGTAGTCCAACCGTAGATGGTGGTCTGCAGTTATTTTTAAAGGGATTTTTTTGTCTTTTCCCTAATTTATTGATGTCTAAACTAAGTCGTTTTAATCCTAATCCTAGACTCTATATAAGTCTTTTAAGACTAAAATCTAACTACTCTAAATCATTCTTCAAATTTCCTCAAATCCCTCCAAGTTCTTCCCCATAATTCATATCTCTAATGTTTGAAGAGGAAGTCTAGGGTTTCAATATCAAGTCTCAAAATTCACCATTGATTGTGGGCTTTTGACATCAAGGCATTATAGCATTCACATAAGTAGTCTTTTCCTCCATAGTGTTCCTAAATTCTCCAAGTTTTCATGTTAGAATCTCCAATTGAAGTTAGGGTTTTATTCTATCTCATGAGTTCTTTTCAATTATGACCCAATGGGTTGTTTTGTGTGTTTTTATGAATGAATTGAGATAATTGCATATTTTAAAGTTGAATTCACATGGACCAATGCATGTCCATGATTTCTAGACTATGATCATATGATGAAGATTTTGAACTATGAAAGATGAATTTGTGAACATATGCATGTTTCTTTATGAATTGAAATTGTTGTTGTTATGAAAAATTTCTCACATACTACTCAAAACATGAATGTGGACATTTTTACTCATATAAAGGATTCATAAGTTGGAAGGTTTTCTCAACCATGTTGAATAAATATTAAGGAGCTATTCTAATGAACTCTAGATTTTATTTGCAACTTAATTGTATTTTTCCATGGATAATAAGACAACTTCGGATTAATGACTATTTTGTGGGATTTATGCTTAGCACCGAGTTGACAAGCAGAGAATTACCCATGTCGCATAACTATGTGCCACCGTAGGTTTTTCATAGATAAACATTAGCTAGTGGATCCACTTTAGCTCAAGTTTATGATTCATTCCTAGGCAAGTAAGGACATCTCTTTTTGGCGTGGGATAGACACCTGATTCAATGTTATAGCTCACATGGTCTATGTCGGTTAAATGTAGAACTTCCCATAATAATGAACTAAGGTTGCTTTCTAAAGTATCTCAAATGTGTTTTAAAGATGTTTAGCTTTCTTTGACCATGGTTATGACTTATGTTTCTCACATGGTATTTTATGATTTAGCTTAGTCATTGCATGTCATATAAAGTCATTTAAGCATGATTTCATAAGTCTAATTCATTGATATCATACTAGGTACATTCCATATACAAAAGCATACTTGGGCCTCCATTGTTTCACTAATTTAGTGGCTAATGCTCCTACCTCCAATACTCATGGCTACTGACCCGTTATAGTCATTGGCGATTGGTGAATCCTCATTTCTAATGACCGACACTCTTTTATTACTTTTACGTCATTTTTCATTTAGGATATTTTATGTGATGTATGGGTTATGTCCCAAATACTCCTTTGATGCAATAGATGGCTTTGAGACTTATGTTAGACCTCCGCTACTTTTTGTCAAACTCTTATATTTGAAATGTTACTTTTAAACTTTTTGTTTCTATTATCATGTATTATGTATGCGAAGTAGCTTGTGTAGGGCCTCTCGGGGTCTTATACGTCATGTCACCTATAGCGTGTACTTTGGGTCATGACAGGTTCCATTCACCAATTGAGTCCCACGGTCTCCCCAATATCTTCAATTCAATTTCTCCAAATTGGTTAGGTTTTTATTTAATTCCTTATGGGTTCTATTTGTGTGAATTCAGTTGTTAATTGTGATCATATTATTATTATTTTGAGTTAATTACATGATATCCAATCAATTTCATGTAAACTCATGCATTGATCGTGATCTTTACTATATGAACCCTAATTTTAATGAATTTGTAAGAAAAGCTATGAATCTATTAATGACATTTTACGAACTTATGCATGCTTTATGAAAAGAAGGTCTTATGATCTAGGTTGCTTTCCTATAGATAAGGATCAATGCATGAATGCTTTTCTCTTAAATTAAGGAATTATGGTTTGGTGAAAGGTTTTCTCCAGTTATTCTTGATACAAGGCTTAATGAGCTACTCTATGATGTTTTAAACTTGCATTCGTACCATTATTGTGATTTTCCTTGTATGATGGTGTGCTTATGAAAAATAGCTATTCTATTGGGATTAAGCTTAGCATGAAGAGAATTTTAAGGTGGAGGTTCAAATAGGGTAGTCTTTAGTAGCAACCTCTTGTTCAAAACTACGTGCCCCATTTAACGACTCGGAAAACTAGTATGTGAAACTAGAGCCTAACGAGTGTGTTGATTGAGTTTGATGTGGGGTATTATGTTGTAAAATGAGTTCCTGAGATTAGATTGAGGGGTTTAGGAGTTAAACGTCAAGGTACAAACTCCAACGACCAAACAAGAGTCCTTGAGAGGGACCCTAAAGCCTAATCCCAAGGCTTCCCTAATTAGCCAAAAGCTGCAAAAAACCAAGGAGCTACGGATGGGACCTATGCCCCGTAGGTACATCTACGCCCCTTGGAACCCATCCGTAGGTCAAGGCCCCAATTGTCAAGTTCCTGAACAAAAACATGGACGTGCAGTACGGGGCGTCACACCACTCACGGTTCGTGGGTTGGTGGGCATAAGTCTCACATGTAGGCTACCCAATCTCGACCAAGTGAGGGGCAATGTGATAAATTCCTACGGTGGTTAAATTCGTTAAGGGTCAGTTTATTTTGATTAAGTAGAGTTATGTAAGGCTTTTTAAACTATTAAACTACCATTTACATTTCATTATCTCCAAAACACAAAAATAGAAACCACCCCTCTCCAAATAATTCTCTCTCTAGAAACCACGATTGGAGAAGAAGAAGTCAAGGTTTGGAGCTCAAGATTTCATCTTTTCTCTTCAATTTCATGGAGTTTCTTGAATTGAGGTATGGTAGTTTTCATCCTTGGTTAGTTTCCACTCAAGGAGTCCCCTCAAAACATGATTTCAAGTTTCCAAATTCCCCCAAAAAGTTAGGGTTTCAATCTAAGCATGGATTCAATTTCAAAACATTTTCAAAGGTTTATATATGATGAACTATGGTGGAATTGATGAATTAATAATGAATTATGATGAATTTTCCCCATGAAACCACGATTCCCTCTAAATATTGAATTGTGAGTTTGTGATTTTGGTTGATTGATTATGGAAGCATGTTAAATTGTTTATGTCTATATTGATTTAGTTATTAGATTATGATATTCCCCTTAACTATTGTAGTATTTTAGATGTTTGGGTTGAGATTGATTCATAGCCTTGGAGAGCAATTTCATTAAGGTTGATGTATGATTATGATGTTATGTAAATAATTTATGATTTCAATGAAAGTATTATGATCATGTCTAGAATGAAATTGTGTTATTATTGAAAGCTTATTCTCAATTAACACCTATTAATGATGATGATAGAATGTGAAAGGTTTCTTCAATGTACTGTTACATCCTGAATTGGTAGGCTTAGGGCATCCTTTTCTTGTGTATTTGAAAGTAATGTTGACTGATGTACCTTTAATTGGTAGGCTTATACATCCTTTTCTTGTGTAACTAATGTATCTTGACATAATTAATATGAATCAATAGGCCAATGGCATTCCTTTCATAAATGACTAATGAAGTGTTCTAAGGCTATGTCTTGAATCGATAGGCCTATGGAATTCCTTTCATAATGAGCCAATGAGCTAATTTAATGATGACTCTTTGAATCGATAGGCCAATGGCATTCCTTTCCTAAAGAGTCAATGAACAAATGTAATGATGAATCTTGAATCGATAGGCTTATTTCTTTCCTTTCATGAGGATTCATTGAGCTATCTTAATAATGTACCATGAATTGATAGGCTTATGACATTCCTTTCATGTGTAATAATGTACCTTGGGTCGATAGGCCAATGGCATTCCTCTCAAGTACAATAATGTTAATGTGAATGAACTACTCTATGGGAATGAAGGCTAAGCACCGAGTGGATATGGTCAGATGGAAGCTCTCCTCACGTTAGGCTTGGGTTTCAATAAACATCTTTCTTATCCCATAACTATGTGCCCGGATAGGTTATTAGCTAGTGGATCCACCTAAGCTATAATGTTACCGATTCTACCTTAGGCAAGTAAACCAACGTTTTTATGGTGTGGGGGTATGATACCAGATTCCATGTCAAACTAACATGGTCTATGTCGGTTAAAGCTTATTTCCATCAAGTGAGATGGATGCTATGGTTGCTTGAGAATTTCTATGAAGTATGGGTGGTAGTATGGGATGCCATCCATGCATTGCACGAGTAGTCTTTGAGAGGGCTATGGTGTGATTCTTCAATGTTTTAATGCCTAATGAATGAATGTGCTCTTAATGAAGCTAATGAAGAATGTTGACCTAAATGCTTAATGCAATGATGCATGCTTTACTTGGATTGTATTACGAGCTACTTTCCTTGTCATGACTTATGAAATGTATGTGTTCCTTATGTATGAGTATTGATTAAAGATACGTATGAAAAATGGTAAGTTCATCTAAGGTGACCTCAAAGTGGTACTAGGTGGGAATAGTAGTATGGGATGTTATTCATACATTGCACAAGTATAGCTTAGGGTTACTTAAGGTGAACGTTCTAATGTGATGTAATGACTTATATAATGACTATACATTTATCGTATGCCTTTTTCTAATGTTCATGATATTTTCTCAAAATTGGCATATAGCATGGTTTTCAACCAAAATGTCCCTTTTAGGCATGGTTTTTGCATGGCTATTATACTTAGTACATTTTTGTGTGCTAACCCATATATATACATTTTTCTACAAACTGTAGGTTCCAGCAATTGAGTTGATTTCTTCTAGTTCAAGCTTGAGTTTACTATTTATCAAGTTTGTGGTATGTCCTCATGGATCTGAGGACAAGTGCTTTATTGTCATTTCATTTCTTCATTGTACTAGAGACTTACTAAACTTTCTATTGTAAGGGTTGTGACCCTAGTTTTGATTCAAATGTATTAGATGTCCATGTGAGACAAGTAAACTTCGGTTGTTTTAAATGATGTTTTCGATTGTATGGATTTAAAGAAAAGTTTTAAATTCCGTACTATTTCTATTATCTTACGTGATGACATAATATGAGGCTTGTATGAGACTTTTCGGACTGTGAAGCACGACACATTTATGAATGAGAGGTTATAAGACGGTAGGAAACTACACTTCTTTCAATACTCTTTAAGTCGTGCCATAGAGTTTTGCTCTATAAAAATCCTTTTCCTAACCCTTCTCTTGTGTTTGTAGAATATGAATACAAGAAGGATGGAAGAGGGGAATATGAATGAGGGAGTTCCTCCCTAAGATCATCAAGGTGACCAAGTTCCTCAAGGTAATCACGTTTCGGTTGATCCTCCGACCATGTCCAATGAAGAAGTTAAGCCGACTCTTTTAATGATGGCTCAAGTCGAAACTACATAAGTCCAAGCTATGAAGCCCCAAGCTACTAGCGGTGTGGAGACTCATGTGCACCCTATTGTGAGCACTATGTCTTCTAGGTTGAGCGACTTTGTAAGGATAAATCCTCTGGTATTTCTTGGTTCCAAGGTGGGAGAGGATCCCCAAAAGTTTGTGGATGAGGTGTATAAGGTAGTGAATTCTATGGGGGTGGCTTCTATAGAAAAAGAGGAACTAGATGCTTACCAATTGAATGAGGTTTCCCAAGTTTGGTTTACTCAATGGATGAGCAATAGGCCGGTAGGAGTAAGTCGTATAGATTGGAAGGTGTTTAAGAAAGTATTCCTTGATAGGTTCTTTCCCCATGAGAGGAGGGAGTTTAAGATGGAAGAATTTATCAACCTTAGGAAAGGTAGCATGAGTGTGCAAGAGAACTCCTTGAATTTACCCTATTGTCTAAGTATGCTCCAACTTTGGTTTCTAACCCGGGGATGAGATCAGTAGATTTGTGACGGGAGTGTCCAACTTAGTTGAGGAAGAATGTTGTATGGCATTTCTCCATGATGACATGAATATCTCTAGGCTTATGGTGTTTGCTCAACAAATTGAGGAGTTCAAAATTAAGAAAAAGAATAGGGAGATGGAGAGAACTAGGTCCGATGAGAAAGGTCAACCAAGGTTCAAAAAGAGAGATTTTAATCAAGATTCTTCAAGCACTCCTAGGGTTAACCAACAGAAAGGTAGTGGATCTCCATTTACTAAACCTATTTGCACCAATTGTGGAAAGAAATATTATCCGAAGTGCCTAGCCGGTACTAGTGGGTGCTATTTTTGTGGAAAGAATGATCATCAAGTGAAAAATTGCCCTACTCTAATGGCCAAAGGAAGAGAGGCTAGACAAGCTTCTCTTAATGGCTTGGACCCTAATGCACCAAAGAATAATCGTTTCTATGCACTTAGGGTTTGAGAGTTCTGATATCCTTATCTCTTTCCTTCTATTCCTATACAATCTTGAGACCAAGAGTTCCCTGTAGCTTGTTTGATGTTTTGGAGTCATGTGTGATTATGTGTTTCCATGGTCTCCTTATTTTATGCATATTCTTGATGAATTTATGTTTAACTGAGAAAATTAGTTTTTATGAATTATGTTCCTTATGTTGATGTGCATTTGTATGAGTTGTCTATATGCTTCATGAGGTGAATTGTTGAACATGCCTAAATATGCTTTTGAGAAGAATTGCATAATGTTATTAATGATGTTATGATGAGCATGCTTTAAGTTGGAAAAGGTAATTACACCAATGAAATAAGAAATATTGAAGTTTTCATGCATAATGAGGGTTTGTAGATGTAGTTCCTAGTTTCTTATGTTGCATGGAGGGTGTTTGAGATGGAGTTGATGTTTCCTCCTAGTTTTGTGCATTATTTATGATGTTGCATGCATGATGGGCTGCTAGTATTAAGTTTTTATTTCCCTAAAGTGTTTAAAGTGTCATTCGATACTGAATGTTCCCAAGGGGGAAATAATGTAACGACTCGGAAAACTAGTAGGTGAAACTAGATCCTAACGAGTGGGTTGATTGAGTTTGATATGGGGTTTTATGTTGTAAAATGAGTTCCCGAGCTTAGGTTAAGGGGTTTAATGACAAGGTACGACCGCCCAAGGACCAGCCAAAGGTCCTTGAGGGACACCCTAAAGTCTAACCCCAAGGCTCCCCCAATTAGCCAAAACCTACAAAAACCAAGGAGCTACGGATGGGACCTATGCCTCATATGTCCTTCCACGCTCCTTGGAATCCTTTCGTAGGTTAATGCCCCAAATGTCAAGTTCCTGAACAAAACCGCGGATGTGCAGTACATGGGGTCACCCCACTCACGGTCCGTGGGTTGATGGACATAGGTCTCACCTGTAGACTGATGCTTATCGTGACCAATGACACTATCCTACGATATGAGTGTCCCAAGGGAGCGGTTTTGAGAATTAATAATTAATTAGAATTTCATTCAAATTAGTCGTAGTAAAAGACATTTGCGATAAAAGACATTGTAAATTAAAGGAGTTGACACTAAAAAAGGGGGTTTTTGTAACTAGTACAAAAACAACAATATGAATAAGAAAATCAAGTATGGGGAAAAGTTCTTGAGATGTGACCGCAATACAAGTTGAGATAAATTGTTAGGTACTTGCTCTCGAGTGGAGATTTGCAAAATAATAGTGACTAGGCTAATCTTTAAATGGAAATAAGTTCCCTCTCGGGCAACTTACCCCGTTTCAAATGCGTTCCTCTCGGACACCCATTTGCCGCATGAAGAACAACCTACGCCTTACCCCACTCACTCTCTCGAGCTGAGTGTTAGGATATGGGACTAGGGCTCACCCTCTCGGGCTGAACCTCATGTCGACCCACTCCT
>JAJOOO010029236.1:0-12194 GCA_029582685.1 Solanum piurae
TTGTTTCACAAGCACAAATCCTAAGTTTTTTGTGTACTCTTCCACTATCTTATCATAGTCTAAGAGATCTGCACTAGTGTCTCTCCTAGTAGCAACATGTTTCTTGTCATATACTAGTAGTGGTTTTGTAATCCATTTACACCCATAATGCAACATAAGGTCAACCAAAAGATCTTTCATATTGAACTGAGAAAGAAAAGTAGACATAAATGAATAAGAATCACAAACACACAAGAGCTAAATAAATAAGAATCACAAACACACAAGAGCTAAATAAATAAGTCATTACACTTTAGAAATCTATACTTAAAGAGAAAAATCAAACAGTAGCCACAAATTTATTACAACATAAAAAATGAAGTGAAAATAACTCAACAAACATACATGAATAAGATACCCAATAAATAAGTCATTACACTTTATAAAACATACAGGAGCTACATGGTTATTACAACATAAATGAATCAGATGTGAACAAACATGTCTTAAACTTTAGGAATCTAAACTAAAAAAGAAAAGAAAAAACATACAGTGAGGTCTAGTAGTTGTATGTATTATTGTTAACTTTTGCAAGTGTTTTGAAAGTTGCCAAGTCTATCTGCTACATTGTTCACATGTTTTAAACTCATTATTGTTATTCCTTTATTTTCTCAAATAAAATCTCATTATTCAAGGGAGTTTGTTTAGCAAGTAGTTTTAGGCGGTGTTAATTTAAGCAAGTGGTTATTTCATTCTTTATATATAAATAAACGCCTCATAAAGACATTCAACTTTTGTGCTTTACTCTTGTTCTTGTATAAAGAAACTTACGAGAATATCTAGCCTGCTATAAAAAAAAAGATTGCTTGGAAACAAAATTTGACAAAACATTATCCTGAGAAAACATGTCATTTGTCTATTAGCATCAAAGAGTTCCTCAAAAAAAGTTGCAATAATATGTATAAAGCTTGAATAGTAAACTATAAGCTATGTGATGCAATCTGCATTCATTTTCTATTGTACATAGTAGGACAACTAGACAAGCAAATGACTCAACTCCTTTTAAGTTACTATTTCTATTGTGTTTCTTGTTCAATGAAGTGATGCCTCATATGAAAAAACTATTCCTTTTGGTTTCCATTTGATTTTTCTTATCTTTAGTTTTGTAAGCTGCAAATATTAGTATATTCAATTATTTCATAATAAACAATCCATAAACAGAGGGCATTTATGATAAACAATAGGAACACAACATACAATAAACAATAGGAACACAACATCTAAGACAACATTCTCAAAAGATTACAAAAAGGCCATAATAAACAATGAAAAAAGGCATTTGAGACCACACACATCAAATTCATACTAGGACTAAACAATATATATTCATATACAAGTCCATTAAATACTACTACTTTAACTCAAGTATTCCCTAAATCTAACCTTAACAGAATAGGACCACAACATACGAGACAACATTCTCAAAAGATTACAAAAACTGTAACTATTGGACCACAATTCAATAAGATATGAAACCACACACCGTTCTTAAATATCCCTTACACTATATTCTGGAAAAGGATCAAAACTTTTAGAAATAGTTAAACTATTCGGAATAAACAAATGATTATTTGCTTAACTCAAATAAACAAATAATTTTTCCCTAAATCTATCATATCAGAATATTATAAACAAAGTCGCAAATCCTAACTATCCACAGCTTTGAAATTGTAAACGTAATAAAATAAGAACAAAGATTAACTAACCTACAGTCGCGAATATCACTTTGAAAACCAGGTGCGAAATAAACTTTGAAATCCAACCGAAATGAAGGAAATTTGTGAACCCTAGAGAGGAATAAACAAAGCGAAATGAAGAAATTTTTATCTACTTCGAAATCCTAGCAGCGAAAAGAAGAAAGGGGTGAAATAGTTTCTTAACCTAGAACCACCGCGAAATCAACTTTGAAATCCAATGGCGTCCATGAGAGGAAATCTGTGAAACCCTAGGGGAAATCGTATTAGAGAAGGGGGAAATCGTATGATGTATTAGAGAATGAGAATGGGTGAAAGTGCATCTCTTAAGAAAAATGAGAGCAAAATTAGTAATTAGGATGTTTGAGTCAATGTGGAGGTGAGAGTTGTTTGGTGCTTATGTGGCGTCCACGTGGTGTCCACATGGCACTTAACAGACCTCTGTTAATAGTAAGGGTAAAAGTGACCCAATACTTTAACGGAAGGGTATTTTTGAGCCAAAATATAGTTCAAGGGTACATGTGAGCTATTTCCAATAGTTCAGGGGTATTTTTGAGCCTTTTTCGTTGTTTCTATGGTTATGTGTAGAATCATCAGCGTAAGAGGGTATTTGGATTGACTTAAAAGTTGGTCAAACCTACTTTTAAGTCAGTTTTTGACTTTCGAAAGTGTTTGACAAATATAAAAAGAGAAAAATTTATAAATAGCAAATATAATAGACATAATAAGGCTTTATACATATAGTTTCAATAATTGTGCTTCATAGATATAGTTTTTTTTGTTATGGAGGCTGGAATTTATATATTTATGAACGTTTGTATATTTCGCTAGTGAATAAACAAACAGGGTAAGTATATACAAATTCTATATTCATACATTTAGGAATTTTTCAGAACTTCGTTTATATATTTCACTCTTGTTAATATGCAAACATGGTAATTTTATTATGATTTTTCATAAATCGTATACAAATAACTGGGGTAAGCATACACAAAATTCTAGATTTACACAAATCAGACGAATTATACAAATCAGGCGAATAACAAGAATTGAAAAAACCCGCAAATTATAATTTTCTTAAATTGTAGCTATAGTACCTAATATAGGCTAAATGTTTGCTATTCTACATAATTTTTCCAAATAAGAATAACTTAAAATAAGTCAAAAAAGTTAAATTAAGTTGGAACTCTTTTGGCAAAATTAAAAATAACTTAAAATAAGTTTAAAATGATTTTTAAAAAAACGTTAAAAATCAAAAGTAAGTCTCTATCTACTTTTTTTTATTTAAAAGCTATATTTTTTAAGTCAATCCAAATGGGCTCTAAAACTATAATTATTTCGATTTCTAGTAAAATCCCCCTTCAACGTGTAGCTTAGGGCATCTAAATTGAAAATGTATTGGAAAATAATTAAGATTGTTTTGTTAAAAATATCTCGAATTTCCACCATTAAATTTTATTAGTAATATTTATATCCTACAAACATGGAATTTAATCGTGGAAATTGAGAACTTTAGGCTCAAGCCCTAGAAAAATAGAGTAATTGATTTACAAATACCGATTTGAAATCCAAGAATATATAATTTAATGGAAAAATCACACACATCTATTTAAAGGTTAATATTACGGCCTTTATATCTAATTTTTTAATTACTATTTCTAAAATTTTAATTACAAGTATTAACAGATCAACTTTAATTCATAAATTAATTAATTACATTTTATTAAATAATTATATAATATTATTATAATTAATATGTGAGAGAAATAACATTAATGAGAGAGAATCTGTTGATAATTATCAATTACACCTTTCAAGAGATTTTCTTATCTTATCACACATTACCCCCACCTCCACTCCTACATATCCACGTCTCTCTTTCAATCCACAATTACTCTTTCTCTTTTAACTTCTTCATTGTTCTTCTTCTCCATTCAAATGAAAACCTCCGCAAATCTGGTTCACATAGCGAAGAATCAAAAAGTTTGACTCACAAATAAACATGCCGAAGTATCAAAAAGTCCGTCATACACCTAGAAAAAGTTTGAGATTTGTAGAGGATGAATCTAATGTTGAAATAGAGCCTCCTAATTTTAATATTCGAACTCAAACTCTACCTATGGTAAAAGGCTAGATCTCTATTCCAATCAATTACCTTCATATAGTGACATGCCTCAATCAGATCCTCTCATATATGAATTTTGGAAGGTTGTATCTTAACAAGATCCAAGATCAAAGTATGTATTTCTAACTTATTGTAATTTGTTCATAATAATAAATTCACTTTATCTCTCAAAATTAATTTTTTCAATGTTATTTCAGTGATTGTGACTTGTACACGTCTCTTTGCTAGATATATTATCAATGGAGTTTTTGATATGAGTCTCATTGGCATTGATACAAAATATATTTGTCAAAAGTACGCCACAATCTCTGATTATGTAAGAAGCAGGAATGTTGATGACGCAATTAGTGAGAGCGAAGTAACTGACATTGTTGCTAGCAATTTGGTGGATCACACATAGCAAAATAACATTATAGACCCGTAATTTTTTACCGAACTTGATGTTTTACACAAAGTTTAGGGCTTAAATATTCTGTTTATATTTGAATGAAATATTTTGATAAATTTTAGTTAGTTATTTTAAAATATTTATAAACTACAAAAAAATAGAGTCACATTTCAAGGTAAATTTTATTTTCAATGGTACAAAAAAAATGTATGAAATATTACAAAAAAAATAATTATTTTTAAATTAGATTTAATAAATAAGCTAGTATTTCTTAATTATATTTTTAGATTAAACTATTTAACTTTTCTTAAATTTTTATCAGTTCAAAATAATCAGCATCTTTTATTATAATAACTTTTATATATATTTAATTTTTTTGCACAATCCTCATTTATCCTAACTACTACCAAATTTCCCACTCCCTTAAACCTCTCACCCACACCCACATTCCACTCAACTATACTCCACCTTCCTCTCACACTAACTGACAACTCCCTTATTTTTATTCTATTTTTTTCTCTTCCCCACTCCTACACCTATCCTAATTCCTATATAATACACCTACACACTACTAACACTTATATACACACCCGAGACTATCAGCAAAAAAAGAAAAAGAAAAATTAGCAACCCAAAGAGATCCACACACACACGGGAGGAGCAAAAAAAAAATTTATTGTCACTCATCTCTATAAACAAAAGCATCAAAAAATTCAGGAGATCTTGATCAAAGGTCCATTTTTTAGTTATCTTTTCATATTGTTTTTATTTTTATGTTTGATTTCATAGATACATAATTTCTTAGTGATATTGCCTTAATGTTAAACTTTTGTAGTTATATTGATTGGACATTGATGTTTTCTTATTGGACCAATATTATTATTTTTCCTTTATCCTAATTGAAGTGAAGTAGGCATAATTTTAAGTTATAAATTACAAGTGGTTTGTTCATGGGGTTTTACATAGATGGATGATTTTCTAAAAAATAAACTTATCATAATATGGGTTTAGTTACTGTAACAAATTTATATTTAAAATATATCTTTGAATTCTTGTCATCATATGATAAAACACTAGTTAACATTTGCATATTTGGTAAATTAATAAATTAACGTGAAAGCCTTGAAGCATAATTAATAAACATATTATTATGATTTGTTCGATCTTTAGTGTTAGCTTTCGTATTTTACACCAATACTTGAATGTTTATGCCTAATTGATTGGATGTCTTACATTTTAAATTTATTAGGGGTTATAGTTTTTTTTTTTATAATAAATAAATAATATAACTTGGCCATATGAAGGGCCCATTTATATTGTTAAAGACCGAGTTGAGTCGCGGATTTATCCAAGACTTGTTGAAAGAAGAAAACTATACTACACACAACACTCATAGCCGACAACAACCAAAATTCACGACTGGGTGGTGAGATTTTTAGTCGAAATTCAACTTTGGTCTGTGGTTCTTGAACAAATCAAACTTTTCTTGTATTTTTTTTGGATTTCGAATTCGGTTTGAAGTTCTGTGTTTAAAATTCGTGGCTCACTAAAGTTCCATTTTTGATTTCTCTTTTTACTTTTGCCGTATTTTTATTTGGAATTAGCTCTTAAAAAGTGTAATTAATTGACTTATCAAGAGATGTTGCCTCAGTATGTTGTGGATCATGTAGAAAAAGAGATGATGTATGTACAATGGGAGAATACTGGGGACTTCCCTTGGTGGACAAGAACCAGTAATGGGAATTTTTCAATAAAAAGTGGTTGGGATATGTTGAGACAAGAACATCCAGTGAATAATGATCTACAAAGTATTTGGGTAAGAGGTCTGCTGTTTAAAATTTCCTTTTTGAGCTGGAGGATTTGGTTGGGTAAAATTCCAGTTGCAGCAGTTATGAATACTTGGAATCCACAAATCTTTCAAGATTGTGGATGTTGCCAAGTCCCAATGAGAGAAACCATTGAACATTTGTTCTTGAAAGGAGAAATTGCAGAGAAGGTGTGGAGTCATTATTGTAATGTTGCTGGGTTGATAGATAATAGATTGAACTTAAAACAAAGTATAAGGTTGTGGAAAGAGCAGGAAGGAAATAGTAGATCAATGGTAGTTTATCAGATTGTTCCGTATGTTATGTTATGGGGTATATGGAAAAGAAGGAACACGGTGCTTCATGGTGGCAAATATCACCTCGAAAAAAATGATATGGGATATTGATACTATTTTGGGCAGATTTATAAAGATAAGGTGGAAAATGGAGACTGAGGGGAAAAGGTGGTCAGAATTAGTCGATCTGTTACAAGATTATAAGGTGGCATACTTGTCAAAAGTGATCAGTTGGTGTCCTCCCGATTTCAGATGGTTAAAATGTAATACTGATGGGGCATCTAGGGGAAATCCTGGACTAAGCTCGATTGCTTTCTGTATAAGAGACCATACAGGGGTTTTGGTGGTGGCTAAAGGGAGACGAATTCAAGAAGTTACTAGTGTGAAGGCAGAAGCAATAGCTATTAAGGAATGTCTTGAATATTGTCATAAAATGAAGTCTTGGAGTGTGATCTTGGAGATCAACTCGATTCAGTCTCTTCTAAGAGTTTTAACAGTAAGAGTAGTGCACTCCCTTAGGGAGGGCAATACTCTAGCTGATTTTTTGACTAACCTAGCTTTTGATTTTGCAGGAGAAATTAATTTCAATACAGCAGACCAGTTACCAGCAAAAGGAAGATGCATACTAAATATGGACAAATTAGGACTACCTAATATTAGAAGAATTGAGAAAAAGTAATGTATACTGATTAATGTGTTCAGGCTCATCAAGGTTTCCCAAGTCAAAATGGATGCTAATTGATGAACAACAATAAAGGAAAGCTTGAATGAAGTTATTTCGAGGGGTCTTAGATTTATCACCTGGTGAGAGCTTGGGGTGAGATAAAATTAGTATATACTGATCTGATTCTCATTTCTTTATATGTGATGGTGGTATTAGCTTCTTGTAAGCTCAACCCATCGATCTAGAGGAATGAGAAAAGGATGGGTATGAGGAGAGTTTGAAGAAACTTAGCTGAATTCGAAGCGCCAAATAATATGAGCTTCAGAACTAGCAGAATCTGATTTTCAGATTTCCAGCTTGTTTTTTTGCTGTTGTAGTTGGGCTTGGACGATCAAATGGAGAAGACAACTTTGAATGTTGTCCATTGATGCTGTAGTTGGTCTTGGACGGTCAAATGGAGAAGACAACTTTGAATGTTGTCTTTTGCTGCTTGGTCTTGGACGGTCAAATGGAGAAGACAACTTTAGAATGTTGTCTGTTTGTTCTAATTTCAGCTTTTGTTCTTGGATCGGGTCACTTTTGAGCCCGATCTAATGTAAATACTATTTTGAACAAATTACTTAACTACACTTCTTTACTTATCTTAATATCCATTTATCCTTATTTATTTCAAAAAATTCAAAAATCCCTTATTTTCCCCAATCAATAAAATCTGTAAGATACATAAAGATTTCCCACCTTTTTTACAGCCAATACCCACGTTTCCCATTACAAATTACACTCCTTTTTTCAGCCATCACACACGATTACCCATTAACAATTAAACTCTTCCATTCCATCCCTAAAATCTCTCCACTTCTTAACAAATTTCAAATCAATTTGATTTTCAGTAAGAGTATCCTCAACTGTACCGATTTCTAAGTTTCTCCATTGTTGTCTTCTTCGTGCTTTTTACTGATACATATGAAACAGGGTCCATCCGATAGTATTGGTGTTTCTCATACTAAGGCTAATCGTATATATGATTCTGATGATGAAATGTTGGCTAAGAACAGATCCAAGCGATTGCATGACCCATTAGCAATGAAGGACAAGATTGTTGTCAAACCAAAAAAAAAGGTTGGAGAAACCCCCCCCAAAAAAGGGAAGAAAAGTGACATATGTTGTTTCCAGACCCACACTTCCTAAGGTATGTGTTTAAACAAACTTTTATATTTTTATGGTTTTGTTATGGTGTTGGTTGTGTTTGGACTGAAATTGTTAAAATTCAATTACAGTGAAGATACATTACTTATCAATTCAATGTTTTCATAGTATGTTAGAACAATATCGGTTAATTTAGTGTTTTGTTGATACAGTAAAGCCCTAGTTTTACATTGATGCATGTGGTTTGTGAAATCAAATTAAGAGTCATTTAACAATGAAGACAGATTCACTAATTTTATCATTCATGTATCTTCAATCATGTTAATTTCAAATTCAGTAAAAGCATCATGTGTTGTACAGTTTTGAAGGTGTATCAGTTCATGATTTTGTTTGTTGATGCATATGATGTATCTGATACATTCATATAATTCCTTAAAAATGAATGTTTGATACATATATGTATTGAAATTCATGTACAATATACTGTTAGTGTCATTTACAGTTTGTTCCTTAAAATAATTCAAGTATTTGATTGGTTGGGCTGATGTTAATTACTCATGTATCTTATGCATTTCAAGGTGTATGAGTTCATGATTTTGTTTGTTCATGGATATGATATATCTGATACATTCACTGGAATGTATCAAAACTTATGTATCCCGTCCACAACACTATGTATCCCGCAAACAACATTTTTAAGGGATTTTTGGTAAATAAAAAACTAGAAGGGATAGGATGTTATTTAGTACTTATAATATGTGGTTCCTATAATTTATACTACTATTTTTACTTCTAATAAATGGGAATGGCCCAAATTTTAATTAAAAAATAAATAAAATAATTGACTTATCAATTTCAGTGAGCTATATTATGTTTAGGTGTTTATTTATGATGTTAAAGTTTAGTTACTGCTGTTGCGCCCCGTTTTTCGCAAAACGAGTTTTGGTGCACGACCTAACAACTCTTTTGGGCTTTTGGGTTTGAAGAGTCGCCACCCAACGAATTAAGGCGCGTTAGGGCGCCTATCTAACCTAGCTAAGTCTAACTAAGGTGAACGAACCAGAGATCAGGGTAAGGGTTCAAGTTACCTCGAGGGAAAGGTATTAGGCATCCCTCGAGGTCCACAAATGTGGGTCCCGGCCGTATCTCATGCAATTTATGTGGGGGTTACAAGTAGCAAATAAGGTCACTTCATTTATTTTGGTTATTTGATTAAACATGCTAGCTAGGTGATAACTATAATTTAAACAATTAAGATTAATTTAATTATTTTAATTAATTAGTTGGACATGCGAGAATAAGTGATCACATAATATTAAACAATTAAAATCATTTAAGTTAGATTATTTAATTAAGTATGCAAGACTAAGTGATAACATAATATTAACAATTAAAGACACTTTAGTTATTTTAATTAATTAGTTAAGCATGCAAAAAACTGAGTGATAATATAACAAAAAATGAATATTAAACAATTAATAAAGAGATAAGCGAGGAGACAGAAATTGCACAAGTAGATAAGCAAACAATTTTTTAATTTTTATTTAAACTACCCCAAGCAATTATAAAAAAAAAATAAAAAAATAAAGGGACAAAAGGAAAGGGAGACTCTAAAGAACTTTAGGATCAGCACTCGACTTTTCTTTATTTTCGATAGGCTTTCGTGTAAGGACAGACAAAACCAAGGTTTATCGCTTTGAGCCTGAGTCGATGTCATCATATCCATAGGGCCTAACTACCCCTACCCTACCACCGCATGTTTTCGTCTCTAAAAGGGTGTCTAGCGTCCCCACGTAAGGTCCAAGAGGCATTGGACTATTATTAGGAAGGATTTAGACTGAAATAAAATATAATAGGCCCACCTAAACACCAAGTCAAACAATTTGGACAAGCACTTAGCACATAAGTCTCATGTTGGCCTCTAGATTATATTATTTAGCATGCTAGCAAACACACATAAAATGAAAGGTCTGCATGCTAGTGTGTGTGTACAAACAGGCGATGACAACATTAAAATAACAATTAGAGGGGGCAGAAAAAATAGCAAAATGCAGACTTATTTAGAACAGTAGCAGACTTATTTATTAATTCAGAGATTTATTTTAAATAGCAGTCACTTTATTAGATGCAGAAATCCAGTAGTTGATATTTTAAGTGGCAAAATTATGATGCAAAGGGTAATATTTAAAGCGGACTTGAATTAGAGCAGCCAGTGGAAGATGAAGAAAATGACGTAACTAATTTTATTTTAAATAAGATTTCATGAAACAAATGGCAGAACAATGCATAAAAGTAACTTAGTTATTTAACATGTGACAAACAGTTGATTTATTTTAAGTGGCTGAAAATTATTAGAGAGATGTTTTAACAGGTCGATTTGATCTTATTAATTAAGTCCTATAGACATGATATCTAAGTGTAAACATGCTGAAAATGTTATCAAAATAGGCATGACATCTATTTCATTTAAACAAATTATTAAACACCTTAGGCAGAGCTTTATGATAAACTGGATTTATGCATCTATGGACAAATTTTATTAACAAGCTAATATTTATTAGAACCTAAAGACACGACTTCTGAGTAAGTCAACATGCTGACAGAATAAACCAACTGACCTTTTCAAATTTACTAGATTATTTTTTAAAAAAAGTAACCTACAGGCAGTCATCTAAATGGCGAAAATATGCTTTGTAGGTAATACTGAAAATTAAGCCTATATGCATGAATTTCTAACACATTAACATGCTGAAAATTTAATTAAACCTATGAGCATGATATCTAAGAAGTGGCAAAAACAGACCGAAACAAGCAAGTAGTTATAAATATCGATACTTAATTATTTATTTTATGTAAAGAAAATGATCATTGAGTTAAACAAAACAAGGAACAGACATTATTTATTATTTAGATTGGGTGGGTATACAACTCCATTAAATAAATTACAATGGGCAATTGAGTTAATTAAACACATTGTTAATTTTTAGAGATGATTAATTATTTTGGGTCAAAATTTAGGTAATTATATTTAGAAGCATCCTGATTATAGAATCGAACCACATCCACACATAAATGCATAAATATTAAAATAAGAAAACAGTTAGCACATATACCCTTCCCCCCTAGATGATCCCCAAGTTATTCATATATAGGAGAGTTTAGAATTATACCATACATTACAAACCGAATGAAAGAAATAATAAACGACATAATACAAATAAAAATAAACTACTAAACAGAATTAGTTTCTCCGGTATCCCGCCCTAGGCGACTCTTCATGTCTTGAACCTTTAAGTTCAAACCCTGTTGAAGAAAGCAACAATACAAACCAAGTAATACAGCACATATAATAACAATTATTTTTGGACCCAAGAAAGATAGGACATACGTATTATTTCAAGCCATATATTGCACATATACAATCATACACATATAAAGTGGAGAAGAGAAATGACCCGAACACTTCCTTTATTTATTTCGTATCCATTGAACAATGCAATACATAAGTTAAACTAATAGAGAAATAACTAACCGGTTAAGCAGAAAATATGTTTAACAGCAATGAAGACAAACTTGATCCACTACTAGACCCGAACACAGCAATATCGAGTAAAGATAACACTTTGAATGTTCACCGGAAAACCTTTCTTTCAAGTAGAGAATAAAATGTTTTTCTTTTCTTAGAATTAGAGTATGTGAGCAAGTTCCGTCTGTCTGTGTGTGGATGTATCAGGATGTGAGAGTCTGTGTGTTCTCCCGTGAACCAATAATAGGACTAAGGGGTCACTTTATATAGTGAAGGGGAGGGCACATAATAAAGGAAAATAAATAAATTGAGGAGTCAATTAATATTATTTTTCCTTATTTCAAAAGAGAGCTAATTTTGAAATATTATTTTCCTTTAACAGCTAAAGAGCAAAATCAGTAGACAAATTCTTACCTAAATTAATCACACAATCACCAAATACGAATCAAGTAAGAATTTAGTCAAATTCTACCAAATAAGCAAATACCTTACCAAAGTTAACATGTTAAAA
>JAJOOO010029237.1:0-14290 GCA_029582685.1 Solanum piurae
AGTACTACAATTTTCAAGCCTTCCGTCAATAGCTAAATCTTGCATGGATGAGTTTGAAATAGCAGGAGACATAATAAATAATATTACCAGCTTAACACTTGTGGGTCTGTGGGTAATTGACAAGGTTTTCCTATGGATATGACAGGATTGTGCAAGTGGATCTAAAATTTCCTGCCAAACCAGTACTACAATTTTCAAGCCTTCCGTCAATAGCTAAATCTTGCATGGATGAGTTTGAAATAGCAGGAGACATAATAAATAATATTACCAGCTTAACACTTGTGGGTCTGTGGGTAATTGACAAGGTTTTCCTATGGATATGACAGGATTGTGCAAGTGGATCTAAAATTTCCTGCCAAACCAGTACTACAATTTTCAAGCCTTCCGTCAATAGCTAAATCTTGCATGGATGAGTTTGAAATAGCAGGAGACATAATAAATAATATTACCAGCTTAACACTTGTGGGTCTGTGGGTAATTGACAAGGTTTTCCTATGGATATGACAGGATTGTGCAAGTGGATCTAAAATTTCCTGCCAAACCAGTACTACAATTTTCAAGCCTTCCGTCAATAGCTAAATCTTGCATGGATGAGTTTGAAATAGCAGGAGACATAATAAATAATATTACCAGCTTAACACTTGTGGGTCTGTGGGTAATTGACAAGGTTTTCCTATGGATATGACAGGATTGTGCAAGTGGATCTAAAATTTCCTGCCAAACCAGTTGTTTCATCAGCAGCCAAGGACCTCATTAGTCAGGTTTTCCCCTAATCCAATTGAGATGCTTTGAAATACAGCAGCTTGTAGTCTCGGGCCTAAACTTGTTCTTTTGATTTCATGTTTGTGGGATACAGATGCTTGTAAAGGATTCTTCCCAGCGTCTGCCCCTGAAAAAGGTACTTGAGCATGCTTGGATTGTGCAGAATGCTGATCCTTCAGGCGTTTATAAGGGCTGATGAGAGAGTACTACATCACCAATTACTCTCACAATCTTTGTGGCAGACTACAATTGTTTTCATTTTTTACTGAAGAGCATCTTGCTCAGCTGGATCGTAAAACTTTGTGATGTAACATAACCACACCAAGATGTTTAAACCTTTGTGATCTTCAAACCTTGCATGAAAGGAGGTTTCTATACAAAGGATATGTATTAATTTTGCTTTTTCTCAATGTTTTGTACTTGCTATCTGCACTGTCTGGCTAGAGTCATTGCCATTGGATACTCATGCTGTGCTAGTGGTTTGTTTACCTGTAATCTCTCACTTTCATTGTCATCTCCATCTAACAACTGAGTTGGTGGATGCTGACACTTTTGCGCTTGAACAATGTCTTTTGTGCTCAAGAAACTAGGCCGACTGTTGAAGAAAGAAGTCGTGTCCACCTGTCTGTTGTGACCACCTTGTTTTGCTTCTCTGTAATGTGCTGCATAGCAAAGATGCTTATTCAACTTGTGAAAATGATGTGTCCATAGCAATAGGAGTCACTAGTGCCCACAACAAAATTTATTTTAACAAGGTTAAACCCACGACATAATTGATTATTGGTTCCCTTTTGGCCAACCAAGTCGCAGTGGTGAAAATGATCCTAATAGAGCTTTTACATGCAAGGCGACAACATACAATGCACAAAGCTGTTGCTGGTTTCAGTTATGCCATGAAATTAGGAAACAGAGATGTTTTATGTCATAATAGAGAGGCCAACACCATAACCCTGAGTACTGAACAACAGGTTGCTGATAACAATCTTTAGAGAAAACGAGCATATGTCTTTCCTAAGGTGTAACTGCTTCTAACTGAATGGTAGAGCAAAATTTCAACTCTTTTTTTTTTCAACTTACAGAAAGGCCGCAAACAATCTCACTTTAGTTATGTTTATCAATAACCGCTATAGACTATCTAGTGACGAGTTTTGTAGCTAACTATGCAGAGAAGAGCTTATTATTTAACAGCAAACAACCAGCAATGAAGTGCCAGATAAGAATTGTAGTGGAGATGGACACAAAAAAAGTCTTGATAAGAACTTGATATTAAAAAAATTCTATACTAGGCTATTTGCCATGCATAAAAACATTGTAAAAGCATGTTACCACTATAGCAACCCATTAGTTCACCACACCAATACCGTTCTAAGGACTTTGAGCTTCAACATGTGCTGCATTGATGGGACGTTGAACCTCCTCTACAGTATCAAAGCCAAATGACTTGTCGATGATCTGATAACAGAACAAACTCGTTTTTACCATTATTAGCTACTAGTTGCTCAAGTCAAATGAGAGGGGATACTGCCAAAATGAGATTTCCAGATATTACACTGTACTTTTAATATTGGGTTAGTAAAGTTTATGCTTTGCACTTCGCAAGAAACTTCAGATTACTTCCTAAGGTTTCTAAATTGTTTATTGTACCAGAACAAAATATAATCAATTAAAACATGAAGAAATGAGAAATACTGGAATATCATTGTCGATTGTCTTTGGTATCCCAGCAACAACTTTGAGACAACACCTCCTAATTTCCTGCAAAAAGGGAGTAGGATTATTCTAAAAGTGCTTGCAAAGATGAACAGAAATTCTCTTTTACCAAGAAAATAATTGATACCACCAAGGACCATCGGAACATGAAATCATATACCAAATAATGCATATAACAGTAGGGTGTTCCATTTACCATTGCGAAACTAAATATGCATCTAACATATTCAAAAGAAACATTTCCATGCAAGAAACCGGCAAGTCCGTGGAAACTATTAGAACATAAAGACAGGAGCTAGCCAGAACTAGTTAATAAGGTATATTCAAACACATTGAATCTCTGTGCAGATGATGTTTTCTGAGAAATATTGGAGAAAAATATTATTATTGTGTATCTGATAAACAAAAGATGTATAGTAAGGTTGAGATTCAAAGAATGTGACATCAATGAACATAAGGTATCGACGAAGATCGGGTAAATAACAATGATACCCTTTTTGAACTCGCGAGTAACCAAGGAAGACATATTTGAGAGCACAGGGGCTAATTTATCCCTTTTTGGGGGGCTAAGTTATGAACAAAGCATGTGCTCCCAAAGACACGTGGGGTGATAGAGTAAAGATGTGATTGAGGAAACAGTATGGAATGTGGAAACCTGATTCTGAATAGAAAATGAAGGCATTCTATTAATGAAAAATAGCAAGACCCAAGGCCCCAAAAACGCAGCGGAACATGGGACTCAATGAGAAGAGTGCTACCAGTCTCAATTAGATGTCTATTCTTCTTTCCTACTACACTATTCTGTTGAGGGGTGTACGGACAAGATGTTTGATGAATAATTCTTTGGCGAGTAATAAATTTCAGAAATTGGGAGGATAAGTATTCTAAGGCATTATCACTACGAAAAGTACGAATAGAAACACCAAATTGATATTGAATTTCAGCAAAGAAACTTTAGAATATACAAAGTAACTCAGAACGATCTTTTATTAAGAAAACTCACGTGCATCTTGAACAATCATCAATGAAACTAAAGAAATAACGAATTCCTAAGGTTGAAATGACTCTACTAGAACCCCAAATGTCAAAATGAACTAATGAAAAAATAGACTCTGAACGCCCATCAGTACTACGTGAAAATGTGGTATGGTGTGTTTCCCAAGTTAACATGACTCACAATCTAATGTGGATAAACTAGACAAACTAGGCACCATCTTCTATAGCTTGGATAGACTCAGATGTCCCAAACGTTTGTGAATTAGGTCAGGAGGATCTGTAACGGAGCATGATGTGAAGGGATTTGAAGAGGTAAGATAATAAAGGCCTTGTGATTCATGTCCTGTGCCAATCATATGTCTCGTACTGCAGTCCTGCATGAGAAAAAAATCATCAAGATAATGTTTTGCCACAATGTCGGGCACGCGTCAAACGACTAGAAGATGCCAAATTAAAAGGAGAACCAACGATATAAAGAACATAATTTAGAGTGACAGAAGATAGGGGTTTGGCTTGTCTAACCCTTTTTGATTTTGTTTGGATTCCATTGGCTAAAGTAATAATAGGAAGAGACTGTGAATAAACAGTATCAAAAAGAAGTGATTTGTTACTAAATATATGATCAGAAGCGTTTGAGTCCATGACCCATGATCCAAGAGTACTAGGCTGTGAAACACAAGCAAAAGAATTACCAGTAACAAAACCATTAGGCTGAGCAATCGAGGCTACTTGTGGAGACGTTTGCTTACTTGCTCGATACAGAAGGAACTCATCATATTCTGTCTGAGCAATATGAGCAGTATTGGATGGTCGATCAGGCAGAGCAACCGAGGCTACTTGTGGAGATGTCTGTGTACTAGCACAATTTCGAAGAAACTCATTATATTCCTTTAAAGCAATAGGATCATAACTGGGTGGTGGACCATGCAAAACATAACATATGTCACGAGTGTGTCCAATCTTATGGCAATAACTACACTTGGATCGAGGTTTCCCAAAACGACTTCCTCCTCGCCAATTCTCCATAGACTGATATGTTCGTTTTACTATGATTTGAGATGCGAGAACAGAGGAGTCAACGGTGGATGATGAAACACCTTTGTGATTGGGAGGCGCAGCAAGACGAAGTAGTCAGGAGAATAACTCATCTATTGTAGGAACCATAGGACTAGCTAAAATCTTGACACACACTGAATCATAGTCATTAGGCAGTCCAACAAGTGCAAAAACTAGAAACAACATATGTTTGTGCTCTTGTTGTTTTTCCTCATTTGTAGTGATGGGCATCAACGTTTCAAATTCCTCCATGACAGCTTGTACTTGTCCCAAGTAAGTAGACATATCGGATTCTTGTTTCTTTAAGTCAATCATTCGAGATATCACATCATATAAATGAGATATGTCATTAGTGTATAAAGCACGAGCCTTTTGCCAAACTAAATAACATGTCTGGAATGGGCGAAACAAGGACATCAACTTGGAATCAATAGAGCGCCACAAGAGACTACATAATTCAGCATTCTTCTCCCATTGTGCTTTGACTGTAGCATCTTCTGCACTAGACTTTGCATTTTCATCTACCACACATGCTTTGTTCGTTAAGTGATCATGGACACCTTGACCTTTGCACCACAACTCAACCGAGGAAGCCCAAGCTAGATAATTTGAACTTCCCATTAATGGTTCGGAAGTGATCATAACGCGAACTTCTAATTCCCATATTTTTTATGCCAAAAGTGTCAACCTCAAAATACATCTTGTTAAATCAGAACTCCACCCACCCACCCACCCCCAAAAAAAAAATTGGAAATAGAGTGCCGGAATCTGGAAAATAAACGTTCAGTCACCGGAAATACGATATGGTTGCCGGAAACTGGTCGGAATCAGAAAAAATATACGGTCAGCCTTGGAATGGAGAGGCAACCTCACTGGAAATTACTTTTGTCAAAAACTGGCCGAAATAGCTCGCACGCTCAGGTGCGTGAGGCGTGTGAAGAACCAGAACTCAGAGGAGCTCAGTGGGGTTTGCTCGCCTGAGTATTTCTCACCTTGTGGTGTTGGTTTTCACACAACACTTACAAAACAATAAAGGGACGTAAATCAGTCTTTGACAGTCGCTGGAAAATCTGCACAGTGACCCTGATTTTGCTGGAATGACGTCAACAATGTTTTTCTCACAATTGCTCTGATATCATGTGAGAAATATTGGAGAAAAATATTATAATTGTGTGTCTACTACTCATAAAACCTATTTATAGACACTATAATACAATCCTTTACCAAGTAGGACACTATATACTATTCCTAGACACTATAATACAATCCTTTACCAAGTAGGATACTATATACTATTCCTATTCTAATTAGGATTGTGTATACTTATTCCTAATCTAACAATGTTCAGGCTTGGAACAAGATACTTGATTTGACCTTTGTAGCGTGATAGAGAATCTGCTCAAGAGACTGATTTTTCTTTTTTTTTTTGATAACCGAGAAATCACAACCTTCTAAACTCGGTGGATAGATTGATTATAAAGAATAGATTATTGAACTTTCAGCAAAATATGTAAACCATATTACCTTAGTCGAAACTGTCTCATGTTTTTGGGTGGGTAGATACCTGGCCTCTTAATTTGCAGAATCTAACACCCCTCATAATTAAAGCTGCTCCTTTTAGCCCAGAGCACAAACCACCACATTTTCTATTGAATGGAAGATGATTTTACATCATCTGAACTGAAATAAACCTGAGAAATATTGAAGCTTTCTTCTGAGTGAAAGGTTTCATATTAATATCTCTATTGGTTACTGGCAACAAATTGCACATTGCCATCCTTGAAGAAAGTAGGCATACCTTCTGATGTGGACCAGCACGCCGGAAATGTACTCCTCAATGACTGTCCTTATGAACAACAATCTACAAAATGATCAAACAAATTCATAACTGTTACCACAATGAAAGAGGACAGATTGCTGAACAAAGGAGCTCTCTTGGACAAATTTTTTTTCATTATAGGTAAATGAAAAGAGAAACTGACAAGGAATTTGAAAGTAAAATAAAGGACTGACTGAATAATTGTCCCAGAATTTGTATACCTTTTCCAAGTTACCTGCAATTGCTCTTTAAATAATTGCATAGAGTAAATATGTTTAAAAAGTTAAAATTCATAATGTTATAGGATGGATATAAAAGTTTTGCAAGACAGACAGGAGCTAATGAAGGAAACTCTTCCATTACAATCCGGATCGAGACTATATGAACTGCAAGGGTTGAATTCCAATAAGTGGTATGAAGTGAAGATCTCTTATCATGCTTCTGTATGTTCATTTGCATTCTTGCCTACTAGTTTTCTATACCCTATTGGTATTTAAAGCTTAAACCTATACTGTTCAACCTATAACGAATACCAGCTACTTTTACTCTACAACTAAGTAAAGGAAGTTCAGGGCTTAATGTTGGTAGGAAGTTACTGAATACTGAAAAGATAATTTTTCGGGCGGACAACAGTCTTGAATTGTTTGGTGACAAGGTTTGGTTATGTCTGCATAATAGATAGTGATTATTGATTGTTCTTTTGCTCATTTTTACCTCTCAAAATGCACACCTTAACCTCCTTTTTATCCCCACAAAAAGTGATAAGGAATCAAGAACATTCACCTATGACTTGTGTTTTCGAGTTGCTTGCCATAAAAATGAAGAGAAAAAAAATAACTACCAGCCACAAAGTTCTTGCAATACAAACATAGTCATTCAAACAAACTTACCATTAGTGTGTACAATAAGTATTAGAGGAGACGATTTAGAGGCATGAAAAGGCCATAATGATTAATGACCAGCATTACATGAAGACACAAGAAAATTTCTAACAGCTAAACTAGCATACATATATGGTACAAGGAGATGCAATCACTTGCTTACAGACTTTGCTCTCACTTCCTCCCACCACCCGATCCACTGCTCCCTTGAAACAACTCAGAGATTCGAGCTTCAAGATCCTCCACACTAAACTTGATATGCCTCTCTGCGTACCTGCCAGAATCGTTATTACTCTGCAACCTCCCAATAAAGTTGCGATATGCTGGAGACAAAGACCCTGCTACAGAAATCCTTAATTCTTCCTTTAGTTGCTCATCAAAGATTATCCAAGTGGATTGACTTTTACATATCTCCTCAAAGTAAGAATTGAATAACTTAAGCTTTTCTTTCAAAGACCTCGATGCTCCAGTAGGTGACATAGCACTACTATCAATCTTCAGAACTCCTGAAACCTTACTCCACGAACTTCGGTGATAATTTACATGATACTGCTTAACTTTGGCTGCGTGTTTTCGTATCCAATCATCACCTAAAAGCAATCCCAACTCACTATCTTTAACTTTCTGAACAATGTATCTTTCATTATTCATCATAAAAACAGCCAACAAAGCAGAGTCCTTGTAAATCTTTGATTTTGCTTCCAGATTACTCTCAAGTAACTCCATAATCCATGCCATTTGAACAGCCAATGAAGAAGACGAAAGTGCTCTATCATCCCCATCTCTGTAATCAACAGCACTAGCAGATGGCACAACGATTTCCTCAAAAACCTGTTCAAGCGTAATCCGGGATCGACAAGCTGCACGGATATAATTCATCACGTATCGAGTAATTGGGTGGAGTCCGCCGCCAGGCACTGGAGTCTTAGCAGGGTCACGGCGAATCAAATTCTCCAACTCCATAAATATTCCTCTAATAGCCTCACTTAATCTTCTCCATATAGTCAATGCTTCATTCCTCAATTGCAGACAATACTGATCCGAAAACATCAATTCAAATTCAGGCATCAAATCTCTAAGCGCCTCATAAACATCAAGTACCTTGAAAAGTCTCTCCGGTGCCCGACTAGAGATCGCAACAGCATCAGCAAAGTTGAGAAGTTGAATAGTAGAACCTCTAGAAACTTCCATGAAAGATAGATCAGAAACAGAGTTGAATCCAAAGAAGACCCGATCACAAAGTCGACGTTCACTCGGGAACAGAATCCGTAGGGCAACGTTGACCGCTTTAACCCATTTCTCAATCTCATCTTCAAGCTCATTCCACTGCATTTTCTGCACTTGATCCATACTCAGCTTCTGCAACCCCAATCTACTTAAACTCTCTTCCAAAAACTCTCTTCTAGAGACACTATACGCGTGTGAACACTCTTTCTCATACCCAGCAGCCACCATTCTCTTAGCAATCTCATGTAGATCGCTAATGATTCCCGCCGGTAAAGCTTCAATAAGGATCCCGTAATCCGTTACAGGATGTGCTATAGGAATCTCACTATCATCATCATCATCAATTTCTTCCTCTTCGGATTCGTAGTAATCTCCCAAATTATTACCACCATTCTGGTGGCGCGTGAGATCCACGGACTCGGAAGCGCGTTGCATGAGGGTAGTAAACTCCTCTTGTAAACGAAACATAGCTTGTTGAAGTAAATCATCAGCTTTATCAAGAGAAGCAGAAACAGATTTGTCATTTGCCATAGGATTCCATTCATGAATTACGGCCAATAATTGGTCAACAGAATCAAGGAAGGCAGCAGACTCAGCTGAATCAGACCATATATGATGCTCAGCGGAGAGATGACGAGAGATCTGACGATGAAGAGATTTAAGGGTTCGTTCAAGTGGTTGTTCATCAGTAAGTTTTTCACGGAATCGATTATCAAAATTAGAGAAGATTTGAAGGATATCATCAGTCATAGTATCAGTATGACCAAGTGTTTTGGCGATATGACGAGCAACAGCTATGAGTTTTTCTTCACCATTTTCAGCCATGGATGCAACTTTTGCTTCTCAAAGTTGTGTATGGAGAAAGTGGGGAAGAAGAAGAAATGTTGAAGGATAAGAGTTGGGCGTTGAGGAAGTGGGACCCACAGAAAAAGTCTATAAATTCCTCAATTATGTCTCCACCTCTTTACATTAAATTGAGAACGCGCAAATTATCTAAACAAGGTTAGATCTTTCAATAATACTACTCAAATGACACCTGGTTTGGATACAGAGTGATAGGTGAACTGTTATTTGTTCACCCAGAGGTGTATATAGGAGGGGTTATCGGGTTCACGTGAACTCTGCTCTTTTTCCGAAATTATATAGTAGTATTATATTTTTTTATCTTTTGTTAAATAATAGATGCTTGAATCACACTCAAAGTATCATATAATGTGAGATTGGGCTATCTTGTTTTATTTTTCTTTCTAAAATTGGGTAACACCTCTCTAAGTGGTTATTGATAGCATTTTTGGTGTTTTAATTAATCAAGCATTTCAATTTTGGACTAATAATTTTAAAATTTAATTTTTTTTAATGATAAAAACCTAAATGTCAAACCAATTAGATCTACTTTTTCATAATAATGCACATGTCATCCCGAATTCCTAGATATGCCTCTGTGTTCACCCAGAATACATGCTACAATCCTTTTTATTAATCTCTCACATGAAATTATATCATATCTAAATTTTTATTGTGTTGTAAAGTGATTTTTTTATACATAGAATTGTAAGTTTCTTCAATAATAAAATTACAAAAAAAAATTGAGAACTTTTTATTTTAAAATCAAATATTTATATTTCATGTACTATGAAAATCCTAAACAACTAGAATGACTTAGTTACGAATGTTATCCCTATTTTATTTTTATTCATCGGTCATGTGTCATAGATCCTTAGCGCTCAGGTAAAGTTTTACCACTACTTTATTTTGAAGGAATTTTTATGGAGTACATATTTTTGAAATTTCTCATTTTGCTGCTTTAATTGTTGATTGCATTTTTATTGTAAAATTTTATCTTTTACATGTACAAGGATATATTCTCATCTGGTATTTTTGGCTTTTCCTTTTTGTGTAGCTTAATTTGAATTTGTTGGTATGGTTTAAACTTTCTTTCTAGAACTAGAATAAAATTGTCTCAAATAAAGTGAGATAGATAATAATTATGGAACTAGCCGTACAATATAATACGATACATTATGAAACAATCATATAAATAGAGTTCAGGAGTTGCTATATCTAAAGCTTATTTATTATTGGAAAAAGGGTCAAATATGCCCCTAAACTATTTGAAAAGATCTAGATATACCCTCCGTTTAAAGTTTGGTTCACTCATGCCCTCGCCGTCCAAGTTTTCACATAGATATGACCTTATGAGCGTTAGTTGGTCTGCTGGACATATCCAGCTCATTTTCCATTTCTTTAAATGTCACATGGAATTGTCATGTCATTTTGACTTACCACATGACATTTATATGAAAATGGAAAGGGATCAATTATGCCCCTAAAAAATTCGGACCCATAAGTCAATCCCCCTTTTAAATAAACTACCTGACCCGTTTTCAACAATTTTGTTTAAACTTTTCTTTTTTCGGTAAATCCTAAAAATGAGTAATTAATTAATAAAAAATAGGAAAATTATGAAAATAATATAAAATTAACGCAAAAAATTCACAAATAAATATAGTAACCTTAAATTCAACAATTTTAATAATATTTTTAATTTTTTTTCTTTTTTCAGTAAATCCCGAAAATGATTAATTGATTAATAAAAAATATGAAAAAAAAATATATATAAAATTAACGCCAAAAAATCACAAATAAATATAGTAACCTCAAATTCAATAATTTCAACAATTTCTTTAAATTTTTATTTTTTTCGGCAAATTCCGAAAATGAGTAATTTATTAATAAAAAATATGATTTTTTTTTATAAAATTTACGCCAAAAATTCACAAATAAATAGAGTAACCTTAAATTCAACAATTTCAATAAAAAAAAAAATTAAAAAATTCCGGTAAATCCCGAAAATGAGTAATTGATTAATAAAAAATAGGAAAAATATGAAAAAAAATATAAAATTTAAAAAATTGTTGAAATTGTTGAATTTAAGGTTACTATATTTATTTTTGAATTTTTGGCGTTAATTTTATATTTTTTTTCATATTCTTTCTATTTTTCATTAATCAATTACTCATTTTCGGGATTTACCAAAAAAAATAAAAATTAAAAAAATTTGTTGAAATTGTTGAATTTAAGGTTACTATATTTATTTGTAAATTTTTAGCGTAAATTTTATAAAAAAAAATTCATATTTTTCCTTTTTTTATTAATAAATTACTCATTTTCGGGATTTTCCGAAAAAAAATATAAATTAAAAAAATTATTGAAATTGTTGAATTTAAGGTTACTATATTTATTTGTGAATTTTTGGCGTTAATTTTATTTATTTTTTCATACTTTTCATATTTTTTATTAATCAATTGCTCATTTTCGGGATTTACCCAAAAAAAATAAAAAATTTAAAAAAATATTAAATTTTTTGAATTTAAGGTTACTATATTTATTTATAAATTTTTGGCATTAATTTTATATATTTTTTAATATTTTTCCTATTTTTTATTAATCAATTACTTATTTTTGGGATTATCGAAAAAAATAAAAAATAAAAAAATTTGTTGAAAACGCGTCGGATAGTTTATTTAAAAGGGGGGTTGATTTATGGGTCCGAATTTTTTAGGGGCATAATTGATCCCTTTTCATTTTCATATAAATGTCATGTGGTAAGGTCAAAATGACATGACAATTCATGTGGTATTTAAAGAAATGGAAAATGAGCTGGATATGTTCAGTAGACTAACAAACGCCCATAAGGGCATATCTATGCGAAAAGTTGGACAATGAGGGCATGAGTGAGTCAAACTTTAAAAGGAGGGTATATTTAGACATTTTCAAATAGTTTAGGGGCATATTTGACCCTCATTATCATCATCATCATCATCTAGTGACTTATCCAACACATTATTGTTTGGCTTAAGTCATCTCCGGCCACCTAAAGTTGTCCGCATAATTCACTTAGACACTTCAACTTATCCATGTGCCAATGAACACCTTATTTGTCCAAAAGTCATTCCTATTAGACACAAAATGCTGACATGGCAAAAAACGTGTGCTTTCACTTTCTTTGAGCGCGTTAATTATCAAAAAATAATATTATTTTTTCCCCCCCTTAACTTATGCATCTGAATTAATAAAAAAGGAAAAAATTAATTAACAAAAAAAAAAAGCAGTCGTCTTCTTCCCCATCCCTGCATCTATTATTCCACCATTTTCATATGCGCACACCCCACCCCCTCCACCTCTCTCTTTCTCTCACCCACTGCCATTCTTCTTCTTATTTCCCTTTTTTATGTTAATTTACGTCTCAAATATCTCGATGAAGCTCAATTTATTACATGAAAAAATCCGAATTGATTTTTTTTGGAAAAAAGTTTGTTATTTTTTTTTCCAATTCTAATAAATAGTTACTAATGGATAGAAGATGAAGGCAATGAGTAAAAGATATTCATGCTATCGAAATGAAAGAGAGTGAGTATTTAGCTTGAGTGGATAGCAATGGTGTATTTTGTACTGCCGACGCCAACGAAAGAGAAGAAAGAGGTAGAGCGATGGTTTGCTGGCGCTGGTGCCGACACCGGCTCCGGTGGAAGGGGAAACCAAAACTAGGTCTATCGAAGAAGAAGAAGGAGGGAATGGGGGCGGGGGGAGGGGCTGCTAATTAAAAAAAACTTTTTAATTTTTTAAAATACTTTTGGATTATTTCAATAGAGCTTTTAAATTTTTTTGAATACAATACCACGTGTCATCATTTTATTGGTAAATCAATTTTGTATTCACGTTTGAGATACACGCATTTTTATTTTTCAATTGTTTGTCAGTTTATGTCAAATAGGTAAAATTTCTTAAGGTTAGAGTGTTCAATAGGTACAAGCCTTAGTTGAGGTGTCTAAATGAATTATGCGGACAACTTTAAGGGGCCGCAGATGACTTAAGCCTTATTGTTTCCACATTCCTTTGATAGTGGAAATCCACATAAATCAGGATTTCCACAATACGAATCATTTGGAAATGTATTGAATTGTTTCCCAATAGGAATGTGTCCAGCCAGATGATTGTAGGAAAGGTTTAAGACCTCAAGAAATGTCAAACTCGACAATTGACCTGGAATTTCTCCAATGAGTTTGTTCCATGAGAGATCTAATGCTTCGAGTGCCTGCAACTTTGCAATTTCTGCAGGAATAGGACCACGAAAGCTGTTGTGAGACAGGTTGAGTAACACAAGTGAGCTCAGACTTCCAATGGGATTTGGAATATCTCCTTCAAACCTGTTGCTTGATAAATCAACCCTCGTCTTAATTGACGTGATGCTCATATCATACTCATTACCTTTTATCACCAAACTAATATTGTAAACGTAATCCGTGTGAGTGCTTGTACTTGCTGTTTTTTCTTCATCCATCATACCTTTAAAACTCTTGAAAAGATTAGATGGCAAAGTTCCAGTGAACTCATTGAAGGAAAGGTCAAAGATCCGCAACTCAGGAAATGAAAACTCGGACTCTAAATCACCAATTGGACTTGTAGGTTTGGAAGTTTGTCCAGCCATACGGGGAACGTGTCATATAACTTGTTATTCCCCAAATCAAGAGCTACCAAGCTTGTACAGTTAACCAAGGATCGTGGGACTTGTCCCGTCAACTGATTGCCATATAAACCAAGATATTGTAACCCTGTGTTACGATCTGATTTCGAAAACTAAGGTTTCGAGACCAGTTTCGCAACTTTGGCAATTTTTGTTAAGTTTTGGAAAAATTCATAATTTGAAAGTCGCCACTTAATTTTTAGGAAAAATTAAGAAAACCATTTAAAAAGGGGGTTTTTGGAAGAAAATATTTTAAATAAAACCAAAGTCGGGTAAGGGTTCAAATATTTCTCTAAGGAAAGGTTTAGGCATCTT